>CM038145.1:272585161-272787434 GCA_021437245.1 Aegilops speltoides | reverse complement strand
TAAGAATCTGGCTGGGCAATAAAAAATATGCAGAAAATCATTGAGTGAAGCTGCGAAGATGATATCTGAAAGAAAATCGGTGACACGAAGTGAGATGGATCGGTGGGTCAGAAAGTCGAGACTTAGGGCAGATCCTTTTCGGTCGGACCGAAAGTTTTAAATCGGTGGCCTTGAGTTTAATTCAAGGAAATCTGAAATAATTCAGCTCACTTTGCAAGGAATGTTTCAAAAGATTTGCAATGAATTTGTAAATGATTTGATAGGAATTGATCGAGCCAAAAGGATATTCACAAGACGAGAAGAATAAAAATGAAAAGCGATTGCTAGATGAAGTTTTTTTGAAAACATAAGAGAAACTAGAAAATGCAAAAACATATGTACTTCATCTAGATAGAGAATTGGCGACTAGGTCACCTATGTTTGAGTATTTTGACTTAGGAGTCAAATGAGAACATTTGATCATAGGTCATACTCATCGTTTAAGCTCAAAATGGGGTTGCCATTTTTAGATTAAGCATTTGATGTGATCACATCTTATGAAGCTGCTTGTACTCATGTCTTTGAGCAAAGCTTCTTAAAGATGTGAAGAACATACCTTGGGCTTGTTGTTGCTTTGCTCATGTAGGTGAACTTGATGTAGGTGCTCATAGAATGTGAAGTTGGAGCACCATTTCCAATTGTGTAGTTCATCTTCCTACATGGGTTAGGCAAGCAAGGAAATACTCAAGAATATCCTAGATGACAAGAGTGAAATACTAGATGTATAAGGTGTCAAAAAGGATATGTGGAATTTTGTTCCTTGAACTCAACATCCCAAAGGGCTAGATACTTGGTCAATGACAAGATTACTCAAGATTTGAGTTTGTGGTAATCTTGTGGAATGTAGATCATCCAAGTACCTGCAAGGAGTTAGATGCAATACAAGGAGGCAAATGTGTCCAAGACATATGATCATCATCATAAGAGAAATATCAAGGATTAGTCAAGTAGGCTCATGCCTTGCATGCATCAATGGAGTTTTCACTCCAAGTTTGAAGCATCAATGATGTTCAACTCACTCCTTAGCGACAAAACACTTTCTCATCAAGGGTTTTGTAAAGATATCGACAAGTTGTTTGTCGGTCTGAACATGCTTAAGATTGATGTCTCCCTTAGCAATGTGATCACGAATAAAATGGTGACGAACTTCAATATGTTTAAATGCGAGAGTGTTGCAGGATTGTGTCCAATCTTAATCGCACTCTCATTGTCACAAAGCAAGGAACATGTCTGCATGTATCCCATAATCCTTAAGCATTTGTGTCATCCATAGCAACAGGCACAACATGAACCAGCTGCAATATATTACCTTGGATAGATAATGATACGAATTTTGTTTCTTGGAGGACCAAGATACAAGGGATCGACCAAGGAATTGACACGTGCCGAAGTTGACTTTCTATCAACCTGTCTCGGCATAGTCCGAGTCGGAATAGCCAACAAGATCGAAAGAGGCCCTCTTAGGATACCAAATGCCAAAGTTTGGTGTGTGTATCAAATATCTCACAATTCTTTTAACAGCTTTAAGATGACATTCTTTAGGGGCTGCTTGATATCGAGCACACATGCATACACTCAACATTATGTCGGGACGAGAAGCACGGAGATATAGTAGAGAACCAATCATGGATCGGTAAACCTTTTGATCAACAGGTTCTCCATCTTTTGTCAAGTCATTATGTCCACTAGTAGGCATGGGGTTGTCATACCTTTGCTTTCTTGCATGTTGAACTTCTTGAAGAGATCCTTGGTGTACTTTGTTTGTGAGACAAAGGTACCCTCCTTAGATTGCTTGATTTGCAACCCAAGGAAGAATTTGAGTTCACTCATCATGGACATCTCATACTTCTCCGACATGAGCTTTCCAAACTTCTCGCTAAAATGAGGTTTGTTGAACCAAAGTTAATATCATCAACATATATTTGGCACACAAATAGTTCACCATCAACCCTTTTGTGAATAGCGTTGAGTCTATTTTCCAATCTCAAATCCTTTTTCAAGAAGAAAGCTAGTCAAGCATTTGTACCAAGCTCTAGGGGCTTGTTTAAGACCATAAAGAGCTTTGTGCAACTTGTAAACATGATTAGGCTTTTAGGATTCACAAATCCGGAGGTTGTTTCACAAATACTTCCTCCTCAATTTCACCATTTAGGAAAGCACTTTTAATATCCATTTGATAGAGAGTAATGTCATGGTGATTGGCATAAGCAAGAAGAATCTGAATGGACTCAAGTCTAGCAGGGGGCATAGGTCTCACCATAGTCCATACCTTCGACTTGTGTGTAACCTTGAGCTACTGAGGCGAGCCTTGTTGCGGATGACTTGTCCATCCTCATCTTGCTTGTTCCGAAACACCCATTTGGTTCCAATGACGTTTTGATCATCCTTGGGCTTTTCTACCAAAGTCCATACATTGTTCCTCTCGAAGTTGTGAAGCTCTTCATGCATAGCGTTCACCCAATCCGGGTCTTCAAGTGCTTCTTCTACCTTCATAGGTTCAAGACTAGAGATAAATGAGTAATGCTCACAAAAGTTAGCTAAGCGAGTTTTAGAGCGAGTAATTCTCCCGGAATCGATGTCGTTCATCATTTGTTCCACGGGATGATTTTTCTTGACTCTTGCTCGGACTCGGGATAGCTTTCGTTGTGGTCGTGGCTGAGCTTCCTCATCATCCTCTTCTTCCTCTTCTTCTTCATTGTTGTTGGTGTTGTCTTGAGGTGGTGGAGAAGGAGGTTGTGGTGGATCTTCTTGTTGCACTTCCTCATCTTGGTGAGTTCCACTTGTGGAAGCCTCCATGTTGCCTTGAGGTTCATCTTGCCGTGAGGTAGGGGGCTCCATATATGTAGATGAGGTACTCTCCTTCACTTCCATGGGACGGATCTTTCCAATAGATAAATCTTGAATGGCTTCGATGGGTCCTTGTCTCCTACATCAATAGGCATTTGCTCTACTTGCGAGCCATTAGATTCATCAAACTTCACATCTACCGTCTCTTCAACCTTTGGGTGAAATTATTGTGAACACGGTAGGTGTGGGAGTTTGATCCATAACAGAGAAAAAGCCTTCATGAGTTTTAGGAGCAAATTTAGACCGGCGATGCTTATCAAGGATATAGCATTTTGAACCAAAGACACGAAAGTATCCCACTTGGGGTTTGTTACGGTGAGAAGTTCGTATGAAGTCTTGCCGAGGAGCTTGTGAAGATAAAGCACTGTTGATAGCATGACAAGCTGTCTCGACGACTTCTCCCAAAAGTGCTTGATGTCTTGTATTCATCAAGCATCGTTCTCGCCATCTCTATGGCGTTAGGTTCTTCCTCTCAACAACTCCATTTTGTTGAGGTGTGTATGCGTAGAGAGAACTCATGTAGAATCCCTTCCTCATCGAGAAAAGAGTCCACATAGGCGTTCTTGAACTCCGTTCCATTGTCCTCGAACTTTCTTGATCTTCACCTCAAATTGATTTTGGGCCTTTCGGCAAAGGTTTTGAAGATTCTCTGAACCTGCGATTTGTCATCAAGGAAAAATACCCACGTAAATCTGGAATAATCATCAACTATAACTAGACCAAAGGAGTTACCACCAAGGCTTTTGTAAGCATTGGGACGAAGAGATCCATATGAAGAAGTTCAAGCGGTCTCCTTGTGGTCATGATGTTCTTCACGAGATGACTTCCACCTACTTGTTTTCCTGCCTGACAAGCACTACAAAGTCTATCTTTGTCAAAGAGAACATCTTTAACACCAAGAATATGATCGCCTTTGATTAGCTTGTCTAGATTACGCATACCAACATGTCCAAGCCTTCTATGCCATAACCAACCTTTTGCAGATTTAGCAATGAAGCAAGTTCTAGGTTGAGCTTTCTTAGTGAAATCAACAATGTATAGATCACCTCTACGGATACCAGTAAAAACCATGTTATGATTGTCACGGCGAAAGACTTGGCAATCTACTTTGGTGAATAGCACATTGAATCCAAAGTCAGCTAATCTAGACACGGAAAGTAAATTGTATCCAAGTGATTCAACAAGCATAACATTTTGAATAGAGCTATCATGAGATATGGCCACCTTACCAAGGCCAAGTACCTTACCCTTGGAGTTGTCTCCAAAAGTCACATACTTGCGTGGACCATCGTTCTTTGCAAGCTCTCGAAACATGTCTTCGTCTCCGGTCATGTGATCGGTGCATCCACTATCAAGAATCCACTCTTTTCCACCGGATATGTAGTCTCTCAGATTTGCCATAAGATTGAGACTCTTCATGATCTTGTCTATCTCGGTGTCCGAATCAAAGTAATCGTCAT
Source organism: Aegilops speltoides (assembly GCA_021437245.1). Lineage (NCBI taxonomy): Eukaryota > Viridiplantae > Streptophyta > Magnoliopsida > Poales > Poaceae > Aegilops > Aegilops speltoides. The sequence goes on along the minus strand of CM038145.1, from coordinate 272,783,088 downwards.
CGTGCTCATGCTCATCATCATATTAACCCATAGATTGTTCATCATCAACTCCTAGGTCAATTTGACAACAACTTGCATTAGTTTTGTCAATGTGACAATAATCATCGGAATGCAATACAAGAGCATTTCTAATTAGATCATTGATAAGACAAGGATCACCCTTCTTTTTCATAAGATCACGAAGCTCAAAGAAGCATTTATCAAAGTTGGGATCATTGGGGCGCATCATATCAAATTCAATAGTCTTGAAAAGAATTTCATCAAGACCTCTCAAAGAGTAGTCGGATAAAGTTCTTCCAAGAACTTCCACATAGCATAAAGCGCACTCAAAGTTTGTGACAAGCTTAAGCAAGTTATCGGGCAAACCTCTAATGATAAGATTTATAGTTCTAAGGTTACAAAGCAAATCAAGCTCTTCATCCGTGCTAGGGTGCAAGGGGTCAAATGGAGGCACATATGGGGTTTCAACATATTTGCGCAAGTTGTACATCTTAAAGATAATAAGCATTTCAATCCTCCATGAGTTATAGGACACTCCATCAAGAATAGGCACTCTATGGCTAACACTCCCCAAGCGTGAACCGTCCATCTTCCTCCAATGGTGTGCAAACCAAAGCAATGGAGACCAAAGCTCGATACCAATTGTAGGATCGTTGAAGGTGAGAGTGTCTAGAGGGGGTGATTAGACTACTCGACAAGATAAAAATTATGCCTTTTGACAAAGACAAGTTTTGGCAGATTTAGCATATCACACAAGTCAAGTAGCACTACACATACAATTCTAGAGTATGGGCAGCGGAAAGTAAATTGCACATGAAGTAAAGAGGTGGAAAGATCAAGCGCAATTTGGAACACGGAGATTTTTCTCGTGGTTCCGATAGGTGGTGCTATCGTCAATCACGTTGATGGAGACTTCAACCCACGGAGAATAGCAGCTGCGAGAGTCCACGGAGGCTCCACCCACGAAGGGTCCACGAAGAAGCAACCTTGTCTATGCCATCATGGCATCGCCCACGGAGGACTAGCCTTACTCGGGGTAGATCTTCACGAGTAAGCGATCTCCTTGCCCTTACAAACTTCTTGGTTCAACTCCACATCTTGGCGGAGGCTCCCAAGCGACACCTAACCAATCTAGGAGGCACCACCCTCCAAAAGGTAATAGATGGTGTTGATGATGATGAACTCCTTGCTCTTGTGCTTCAAATGATAATCTCCCCAACACTCAACTCTCCTCCTGATTTGGCTGTGGTGGAAGAAAGGATTGAGTGGAAAGCAACTTGGGAAGGCTAGAGATCAAGCTTCATATGGTGGGAGTGGAGCTACTAGATCTCAACACAAGGGTAGGTAGTTTTCTTCTCGAAATGTAAGGTAGGAGTGGTAGTTCTTTCTGATGGCTCTCTCCACGAATGAAGAGGGGGTGGAGGGGTATTTATAGCCTCCACACAAAATCCAACTATTACACACATTTGACCAATCTCGGTCAGACCGAAGTTGACAACTCGGTGAGACCGAAAGTTCAAATCTTGTGAGCGTTGGGATTTTCAGTGGGACGAAAATACAATCTCGGTGAGTCGATTCTTCCAAAGACTAGGGTTTGCCAATCTCGGTGGGACCGACTTTATCATCTCGGTGACACCGATTTGATGACGAAGGATTCTGAAGCTTGACACACTAGTTTGGTGAGACCGAGTTGAGAATCGGAAAATCCGAAATTTCTAGGGTTTGGCTTTGTGGCTGAGGTGGTTCATCTCGGTGTGGTGAGTTTAGGAAATCGGTGGGACCGAGATTACTTATGAGTGTATGTTGGAATGAAAGATTGCGATAGTTTGGGAGATGTATCACTAAGCACTTTGAGCAACGGATCATTAACATAACCTCATCCCTTTTAATAGTATTGGCTTTCCTATAGACTCAATGTGATCTTGGATCACTAAACCAAAAATGGAGTCTTGAGCTTTTGCCAATGCTTGCCTTAGCATCTTGAGGGTCCACCTCTCGGTCCTTTTGCCATGCCAATGTGATTGACCTTCTGAAACATACTTGATAAAAGCATTAGTCCAACCACAAAGTATGTTGTCATTAATTACCAAAACCACCACGAGCAAATGTGCTTTCAGCATTCCGTCTGAGATTTTATTGGCCCGGCGGCTCGAAGCGAGCCTTACGGGACTTGGTCAGCGATCGTTGGTTGTCGACTCTTTGCTAATCGAGCCATATGCCACCCACCCCCTCAAAACCATACCCATTACTTGGCGTTTGCGGTGCAGGGGGCTTGATATGGTTGGACCCCTTAAAGGGAACCCACAAGAAAAATTACCTATTGGTCATGGTGGATAAGTTCACCAAATGGATAGAGGCCAAACCGGTCAAAGGCGATCCGGACCGGTGATAGACTTTATATCGGGGTGGTACACGTTCGGTGTCCCCACGACATCATCACCGACAACGACCACGAACTTCACGGCCGATGAGGTTAAGTCATGGTGCAAAAATATGGGCATCAAGCTCGACTATCGTCGATCTATCACCCTCAAACCAGCGGTCAAGTGGAAAGAGCAAATGGTCTAATAATGAGTGGCATTAAACCCGGACTAGTGAGTCGGTCACTAAATCCGGCGCACAATGGGTCGAGGCTCGACTCCGTACTCACGGGGAGCTGCGGACAATGCCTAACCGTACTACGGATTCACACCATTTTTATGGTATCTGGTATGACGATCTTGCCTGTGACATTATTCATGACTCACCTCGAGTGCGCATGTATGAGGAAAGAGAGGCCGAGCTTGATCGGCGGGACAGCTGGACACATTGGAGGAAGAGCGGGACATCGCGAAGGCTCGTTCCGCATTCTATCGACCAGCAGGCGAAGATATCAAAGCGAGAGAATGCGTGTCGGTGTCAAAACCGGCGGATCTCGGTAGAGGGTCCCGAGCTGTGCGTCTAGGCGGATGGTAACAAGAGGCGAGGACACAATGTTTTACCCGGTTGGGCCCTCTCGATGGAGGTAAAACCTAGATCCGCGGTTTTGACACCGACATTGGTGCTTTCATTGAGAGTTCCTCGTGTAAATGTCGATAGGCGATGGCATCTTCAACCAACAGCAGCTGTCTAGGGTGAGACTTTTCTCCCGAACAGATCTTCGTATTCGGCGGCTTTGCCTGCGGGCAATTCACTTGGCCATCTGGAGCAGATCAAAGCTCGCCCCAGGCGTCGGTCGATTCGGAAGCTTAAACTTCACGGCCGATCTCGCGGAGACTTGATCTTGACGGACTCGAGCCTGACCAAGCGCGCACTATGACAATGGAGCACGATCTAGCTCGCCACTAGGCGGTGCCTTGGTAGCGCACTTGGATCCGCTTGACCATGGCGGGCCGTCGCCCGGATCGAGGTCGGTGGATAGATGCGCCCGAACTTCAACATCCGCAGCGATGGAGCGAACAACGACCTTGTCCCTGCGAGATTCGTGATTCCGGCGCGGACTTCTCCTTTGGACTCCGAACCTCCGCGCCCTATCAATCAATCCGGATTAGGCGCGGTTATGGAATTCACCACCACGGACATATTCAACACTCGCCTTTTGGCGATATCCTAAACTCATTAAAGCATCTCTCGTTATCGGGAGAGTCTGGCGGACTATGGCGGGATGGTTGGAAATCTGACGACGAAGAAATTGAGCCCACCACCACCCACTTTGTAGCCCTTCAAAGATTTAACCGACATGCTAGACTACGACTCCGAAGACATCGGCGCTATGGGCGGCGATGCGGAGGCGAACGAGAACCAGCGCCTACGAGGCCTTTGGAAGGCCACCTCGTCATATAGCGTATACATAGTGGATACCCCAAAAAGAAGGGATGGCGAAGAAGCGGCGGAGGAGACTCTTTAAAAGCAACCCAAGCCGGCGTCGTGGCGCCGCTCTAAATCCGCCACGGCAAGAATGGAATTCCGGCACGGAGATAATAACACTCCGAGGCGCGAAGACAATCCCCTCAGGCAAGACTCAGCGCGGGAGGATCACGAAGCAAGCCCCCACGAGAGGCGGCGGAGCGAAGGGTTGAGGATGATAACTATATGCCTCCCTCCGAAGGCGAAGCAAGCCTCAACGACAGCGAATTCGTCATGCAGAGACCCGTCGAACAAGAGCGCTTCAAGCGCGGGCTTATCGCCACGACAAACAGCCTAAAGAAAAGCAGCGACTTCAAGCTGATCGGGACCTGCTGGCGATCAATGGACCGAGGTCCTCGCGGCGAAGAGTGTAAACTTCGAGCGTCCCTCAAAAGTTACCCAAGGCGCAAGCTGCTCCCCGATTAGAGGAGGAAGCACATACCTTCATCACCGGCGCCGCGATATGGCTGACCAACCACCCGTGGTTACGACGAAGGCATCTAGGCCCCGACCAATACCATACCCGGCGTCGCTCCAAAAGTATGAAGCCAAGAGGAGCGCGCGGACTTGCGAGACATATTGGAGGACAAAGCAAGGCAAACCAGATCCATCTATGGATCACGTGGGCGCCCTCGACCCACGGCGAATACCGTCGGGCGGATACAATAACCTGGCGGGCGAACACAGCGACAGCGCTCTCTCGAGCTGCGTCGCGATATCGCTCAATCTGAGCGCCGCACCCGTTATGCTTCAGCGAGTAATGGATCATCGGATCCCGAAGGGTTTAAACCCGTAAACGCCGAATCTTACGATGGCTGCAGACCCAGCGGTTTGGATTGAAGACTATCTTCTCCACATTCACATGGCCCATGGCGATGATCTACATGCCATCAAATATCTCCCACTCAAGCTTAAAGGACCAGCTCGACATTGGCTTAACAGCTTGCCGTAGAGTCAATTGGGTGTTGGGAAGACACAGGCGCGTTCCTTGATAACTTCCAAGGCACATATATGCGACCACGAACGCCGATAACCTAAGCCACATCATTCAGCAGCCAGACGAATCGGCGGACAATTACGGACCGCGGTTCTTGACAAAGAAAAACCAAATCGTTGTTTGTCCGGATCACGGAGGCCCTTGCAGCCTTCAAACATAACATCCGGGACGAATGGCTGGCCCGGCACAGGTCGGGAAAAGCGAAATCCATGGCAGCCCTCACGCCGTTAATGACCGCTTTTGTGCGGGAGAGGACAACTGGCTGGCTGCGCAACAATCTCCGTAAAAATTCTGGCGGTCCGGATACCAAGGACAACAACGGCGAGTCACGGCGAATCAAAAACAAGTGCCACATTAATGGCGGCGATAAGGAGGATCTGGCGGTCAATGCGGATTCGAGCTCTAAACCGGTCGTGGAAGAAGCCATTTAAAGAACCACTCGGGTCCGTCAATCTGGACGAATACTCGTCGCTTATGCGGATACATGGCACCTCTGAAAACCAGCTAACCACACCAATAGAGATTGTTGGGTGTTTAAGCGAGGCCGACAAGTTAATTGCGAAAACAATGACAAGGGCTAAATAGCAGCGAGGAAGAGACCCGACCGCCCGAACAATAGAGGACGAAGGTTTTCCCCACAAGTGCGGACGGTGAATATGATATCTGCGACCCATATACCCAAGAGGAGAGGAAGCGCGCACTCTGGGGCGTCTATGCGATGGAGCCGATCGCCCCAAAGTTCAACCCATGGTCCTCTTGCCCGATCACTTTCGATCGAAGAGACCATCCGACCAGCATCGCCATGGCGGATTCGCGCATGGTTTTAGATCCAATCGTCGATGGGTTCCACCTCACGAGAGTCTGATGGGCGGCGGTAGCAACTGAACCTGCTTTATCGGGATCTGGTGCACAAAATGGGCATAGACCCATCAAGGATTAAACCTACAAAGACAACCTTCAAAGGTGTCATCCCGAGTGGAAGCCAAGCTGTATAGGCTCGATCACACTAAAGTGGTCTTGGATCCCGGATAATTTACGAAGCAAAGAGTTAATCTTGACATAGTCTGTTTACATGGCGGCTATCATGCTCTGCTTCGGACAAACGCGTTTGCAAAATTCAGCAGCGGTGCCGCATTATGCATTCCTAAAGCTCAAGATGCGAGGCCCTCGTGGAGTCATCACGGTCAATGGAAATACGGGCGCTCCCTCGAGCGGAGGAACATCTGACTCTTGCGGCGAAATCTGAGCAGCCTTCTCGAGCAATTCTCAAGTCCGGCGGTTAGAAAGCGGATACAACCAAGCAGCGCTGGAGCAATAACAACCAAGACCACTGGCGCGATCGAGCCGCAGCGTAATCACGGCTAACCCTCGCCAGCGCATGATCGCAAGAATAACACTCCGCGTACAACATTACACCTTGGAGATACCATGGGCGCGGCGAAGGGAGCACGATCACAAGGGACCAAGAGTGCGGCTCGACCACACGAGGGCTCACACGGCGCCCCCTTGTTTTATTTTATCTTTTCTTCTTTTATGTATATAGGACTCTGTCGACGGAAGCCTGTTCGATGGCGAACTTGCCGAACTCATGATGCAAGCGATCGAGGGACTAAAGGAGGCCGGCGAATATTCAGGTGGTCTCAATTCTGAGCATTAAATTCAATTACATACACCAAGTCTGCAGCTCATCCACGGAGGGGACATGTTTATTTAGTCCAAATCCCTTGCTTACCGCACTATTTGTATCGATCCGCTCTACTAGCGGACTTTCTTTCATAAATAATGCAGCACCTTTTTATTGCAATTGCGTTATCTCTTATATCGTTCATTATATGACATCTTGCACCCGTATATTTTGAGTGCGGCCGAATCGCCGAGGCTTTTGTTGCCCAGTTATGGTGTGATAAAGTCGAACACTTTCACAAGTCGGCACCCGAACTTATAGCATTATATGAATCGGCTCGAATCATGTCTTGGGTCAATAGTTGGGTTTGCCCGGCTCCCATGTTTTGCTGCCTTATGTTCCGTTCCGTCGGCTAAGGTAGCCTGGGAAGAACTCTGCGATTGCGCCCGGTTGAGCAGGTTAACGCCTCGATGGAAAGCTAAAACTAAGCGGCATGATAAGGCGAGGACGGTCGCTGTTAGAGAGGTTCTTTGGGTCATAAAGACTCACGCCGCTTGACGAGTTCGGATAATGTCCGATGAAGGCGTGGATAGCGCCCGGATTGATCTTCGAATACCGGGGCTTCGCCGAAATTAAAATTATAGAATTCTATGGCTAAGTGAGAGTGTTCAAGCATTATAAGTCCGGTTGCCTTGTTAAATGCGTGTTGGCGCCTCCTAGATGGACCCAAAAATGGGAACAAGAGTGATCAAGTTTATCACGAACACCCGGCACTTGTGGCTTGAAATGAAGCCAATGACTTGCCATCTCTCGGATTTAACAAGCGGCTGCCTGAAGGTAATATTTTAAATTAAACAATGCGTTGCTCATGGCGCATATAAGCGAAGTTTTAGTATACGGGATAAATACACAGCGAGTTCACTCAAAATTACATTTAGGAGCACTCATACGCAATATCGCAGGCTCCCTTGGGACAACTTTATAATACCGCTCCGGCGTGCGATGCTCCTTGCCCGGGCGGTAGGTCCGTGAAGCCTCTTAGCATCGGTTTGCCCATTGCACCTTTATGCGGGCAAGGGCCCGGGCGCCTTCAATACGGGAGGCGCTTGACTACATCAAGCACAGGGCATGCATTCACCAGGCCGCCGCACTAGGCCAAAGTAGCTTCGGGCATGGCCTCTCGAGCCCACGGCCGACTATGAGGCCCTTCATGGCCTCCTCATCTACCTTGTGGAGTTCGACCAGCTGCTTCATTTGGTCGCTGCAAACACCGGATGGTCGGCCTCGGCGTCTTGACACCGAAGACCTTCTCCGTCGAGCTCCCTCCTGCGCCACGATAGAAGCAGCGGCATCGGACGAACTCTGCGACAGATCTGCGCCTGGAGAGCTCGAATCCGGGTAAGTATCCGGTAATTCACATTAACATGCACCTTTGCATGAAAAAGGCCTTACCGCGCTATCTTCTTTATGTCCTCAACCTCTGAAGGGCCTTACGGGCCTCGGCCTTGGCGGACTTGGCACTTTTCGAGGCGAGGCAAGCTCGGACTCTCGAGTCTTGGAGTCACGCTCCAAACTCTCATGCTTTTCATGAGCACGGAGCTCTTGCGAACTTCCGCCACCAATGCCTCTTGCTTTTCTCGCTCAGCCCGTTCCGTGGCGCATTGCGTTCGACGCGGACACGGCATCCTTGAGGCTGCCACCTCGTTAGTGGCCCCACAATACATATTATCCTTGTTAATTTCATTTGCAGCGAAATCCTTTTTGTAAGGTACTTATTTAAGAGGTGTTACTCACCTTCTTTTTCCTCGAGCTGCCTCTTGGCATGGCCGAGCTCTTGCTCGGACCGCTCGAGATCCTTCTTCAGCACCTCGACCTCCGCCGTTAATGCGGCAGAGGTCAGCAGTGCAGCCTGCAAACTCATATTGACATATTTTTAGCAACCCTGCGTATATCTTGTTAGATCCTCAGTCCGGCTTTTCCTTCCGAACACGAACTAAGCATCGAGAGACTCTTGTCTATGCGGTATTACATTACATAATTTTAACTTCTTACCTCAAAGCCTGTTAGAAGGCTGCTGCAGGCTCTAGTCAGCCCGCTCTTGGCGAGTTGAACCTTCTCAATCACCGCACTCATGATAGTGCGGTGTTCTTCCTCGATGGGCGCCTTTAAGCGCCTCCAGCAGGTTATCCGGCACCTCCGGTTGGGCGGAGGCCGCCGGCGTCCGCAGTCTGCCCTTCTTTGAAGGGCGCTTGCGGACCACTGGAACCACTGAGTTCGATGTAGAGTCGGCGCAAAGTCCGGAGGTGCGCTGATGGCGCCTCGAGCCTCCTCTGATGGGTCCCCTCTTGGGATCCCACCTCGGCGTCCTCATCGGCGCGTGGGGTAGAGCGGTCGGGGCGGAATTCGTCCGATGAGGCCAGCGACCGCTCATTGAGTCGGGGAGATCGTCATCGGCCGGACTACAGACGAAATGCGGCGTTAGAAGGATACTACGTGACATGAAGGATCGGCATATAAATGATCCGAATACTTACGATCCGGCGGACCTTTGGCCCTTGGAGCCCTCATCCTCGCCAGCTGATGTTGGCGAAACTGTCGAGGGATAGTTCTCCCCTCTGGGACCCTTGGCCGCCCGATTGGGGAGGCCTTCCTGTCTTCTCTCCTCCTCGGGAGAGAGTACTCCTCCTCCTCCTCGTCTTGAGGAGAGTCCTCATCGTCGTCGGATGCTGATTCAGGGAACTCTTCGAGTCGCCGTGGCCACCTTCTTGGCCTTCTTCTCCGGCACCACGTGCGGTGCGGAACCAGCAACCCTGCTAGCGGGCGTCCACTGGTTCTTCGGCATGGGAGCCGGGCTGATGAGTAACAGCCTTCTCCATCCATTCTGTCAAAGGAAGAGGCAGATTAAAACCTCACTAGAGTCAATCTAATTACCACAAGTGTCCCATAATGGGGTTGAATCACTTACCTCGTCAGTCGGAGACTGCGAGCTGAATCCAGGTCTTGATCACGGATGCGGGGGCTTCGGCGCCCTTGAACAGCACCCTCCAGGCACCTTTGTGTGTTGTATCGAAGAGCCCGTTTAGTGTCTGGTGCTGTTCCGGATTGAACTCCCACAAATTGAATGCCCGTTCCTGGCATGGGAGAATCCGCCGGAGGAGCATGACTTGGACCACGTCGGCGAGCGAGCCTATTGCTCACCATCTTCTTGATGCAGGCTCGGAGTCCGTCACCTCCACGGATGGCCCCCACTTTGCAAGCCCTTCTCTTTCCGGAGGTGAGCTGCGCGAGATTCGAGATCTAAACTTGGGGCCGCCGCCCATGTGGGCTTCTTGGCTCGGTGATGTAGAACCACCCGATTGCCACCCCTTGGCGGAGTCCACGAAGGTCCCTTCTAGCCAAGGGGCGTTGGGCAATTTCCCAACATGGTGCCTCCGCATTCCACTTGCGTCCCCTTCACAACCTTGACAGCGTTGAAGGTCTTGAGCCCTGAGGCGAAGTGGGGCTGGATGCGAGAAAGGCCTCGCACCACGACGATAAGCGCCGAGATGTTGAGGATGAAGTTGGCGCGGATCGTGGAAATCCAGGCCGTAGTAAAACATGAGCCCCGGACAAATGGATGGGCGGAAGCCCAGTCCAGCGGAGGAAGTGGGGAGGAAGGCGACCCTCTCATGAGGCCGGGGGTAGGGATGAGCTTCCCTTGTCAGGCGGCCGATCGCAATATCGCTGGAAAGGTATCGGCGTCGCGCGGCTTGGTGATGTCCTCCTCCTTGGCGGTGGAGGCCAACCATTTACCTCCGCTCCGGACATATTGGGAGAAGGTCGGCGAGATCTTGTGAGCTTAGGCGTTGGAGCTTGAGTTCGCGAGGATGGATAAGCAAAGGAGGAAGAAAGGCGTGGGTGAAGGTAAATCCTTATCCCTTATATATAGGCGGACAAAACTATCGTCCCCACCGGCCTAGTAACAATCGCTTATCTCCCAAGCGCCACCATCAATGGCGCGGTTGGGTTCTACGCCGCGTATTGATGAGAATCCGGAATAAGGGAACACGATCTACTGCTTGACGGGGCGTGCCAAAAGCTGCCGCTAAGCGTCTTTGAGGTGGTATAGTAATTCAAACAAAAGGCTTGGTTGCGGTGTGATGACACGCCGCATAATCGTCGGCGAATTGAGCTGAGTGTATATTTTATTCTCTCTCGATGGAATGTGGAAGTTATTTTTGCGAGCGGGCACTATCACGGTGTTCATTATCTTCTCGGATTATTCAAGGGAGAACCCGCCTTGCAATGCGAACATTATGCGCGGAGTTATCGTCATTGAAGGCTGGTTCGAGAGCTCTTGAGGAGTCTGGACTAGGGGTGTCGGACAGCGGACTATCAATATCCGCGGACTCCAAGACTACGAAGATAGAAGATTGAAGACTCGGCTCGTGTCCGGATGGTACTTTCCTTGGCGTGGAAGGCAAGCTTATTGTCTGGATATGTAGATCTCCTACCCTTGTAACCGACTTTGTGTAACCCTAGCCCTCTCCGGTGTCTATATAAACCGGAGGGCCTTAATCCGTGGGGCGAATATACATCTCAACAATCATACCATAGGCTAGCTTCTAGGGTTTAGCCTCCTTGATCTCGTGGTAGATCTACTCTTGTACTACCCATATCATCAATATTAATCAAGCGGGGCGTGAGGTTTTACCTCCATCGAGAGGGCCGAACACAGGTAAAAACATTGTGTACCTCGTCTCTTGTTACCATCCGCCTAGGCGCACGATTCGGGACCCCCTACCGAGATCCACGGTTTGACACCGACAGCGGGCCAAGACTTACAACGTTGGTGAACTAGTTCTCGCTGTCGGACAAGAAAAGGACAAGCTCAAGCCGGATGGGAGGGCCCCTTCATTATCGATCAAATCTTGACCGGCCGGACATACCGTCATGCAAAGCAGCGTCGGATAACCGACTCGAGCGAACCCAAGGAGCATACCACGACTCAAGCGATTCTCGCCTAGCGCGGACTAAGAGTTCGTCCCTTCCCAGTCAAACTTTTATACTCCAGCTGCCTTTTGTTTCTCTTTTTATCCTTTTCACTTAAAAGCCCTTCGGGCCTATTTTTGCATTCTTTGCATCGCATGATGTGCCATCCGCACTCATTATTCTGGGGCTTCTTTTACGAAGCTTAATTATCTGAGTTTCATACCCAACACATGTGTCAAGCTTCCACATGTACCTTTTACTCGCCATTATATGCATCGATATGACTTAAGTTTTGGCCAAGCTGGGTTGCTGGCTCTCTGTGCTTACCCCTCGTTCCCGATTGTTCGGCTAGGAGGTAAAGGAGCACCTCTGTGATTGTTACTACGGGTCAGCCGGATGTGTACCTCAGTTGGGTGAAGCCAAAAGCTAAGCGTTCTTAAGGGAATATTGATCGGTGATTTAAAAGATGACTTTTACCTATTTTATCTATCGCCCCGGATGTTTCTTTGCTTTCTTTGGAGTCAGGACATGCACTTTAGGGCATGCCTCCCAGCGAAAGGAACCCTTAGCGGAACTATTCTCCTGGAAGATGTTTCTTACTAACCATGTAATATAACATAACTAGTTCGGCACTTATGCGATAAAGCACTAATGACCCTACTTTGGTCTCCATGCATACCCGGTTTTCATAGCGAGAAGGTATTCGGACACACTCAGGACTCTAGGGTCGAGGTCGAAGCGAAAAGGTCGGCAAAGACAAATGATCTACAATCCGGCTAGAAGGCATTTCACATGTCACTTTAAAGGATAACATACATTGTCAAGGTTATTGATTGTATTCCTCCTCAATCCCTTCTAACAGGCTGTCTAGTTTACAGTCCCGTTGGGAAAATTTAGCAGCCAACTCTACTTGGTTGTACACTAAACTCACAGGGATCTCCTTCCCTTCGGGCCCCACTGGTCCGACTTCGACCATATGGTTGGGGTCCGCCTTCTTGTACCAGCGTCTTCACCATGGCCCAAGCCTCCACAGGCACCTTGATGACAAGCGAAATCTTCCACAAATGGAGCGCTGCCGCACTCCTGTAGCTTCTCCATAAGCTCCCGAGGCCCTCGGGTAGGGTGAGGAGCTGGCCATAAAGCACTGAGCAGCGCCGCTCATTGCTGCCGAACTTCGTTCGAGTAGCTGCAACAGATTCGGAAGTTGATCACCCATTGATATGGGCATCTCCTCTGCGGGGCTGACCCGTGAGTATACCTACAAGACATATTCGTCAAAACACTTCCTCGCCGAACTCTTCTTTTCAAAAGAGTTCGCTCAACTACTACTATATATGCGCGACGAACCGCTGATTCTCCTTAGCGGAGCGGACAGCTCAGCTGTCGCCTTCGGCTCTTCTCCGAGCTTGGCATTGGCATCTTGGGTTTGTTCCTTTCTGCTGAACCCTATTCAGCACTCTCGTTGGCCTTAAGCTGGCGCAACGATGCTTACTGTCCGGATCTTGTCGGCGGTACCTGAATGACATTATCAAACTCACGCGCCGCCTCCACAGTAGCTTATATTTATTAATAAAAATGTGTTACCGGGAGGGGTCCTTAGTCTCCTCCTCTGGCGACAAGTCTTGACCTCAAGTTGGGCCTTGCAATCTTGCGGCTCCGAGACAGTGGGCGTTCTTCTCGTTAAGTGCACGAAATTTACAATGATCCTTAAATCAGTTAGCATAACTAATTTAAGTCTCGGGAACTCTTGGTATATACAACCATTAAAATTCCATTACCGTATGTCTTTAACATCTTTGCTCCGTAGCTCTGGTAAAACCATTTTGAGCAGCACGGAGATCGCGTCCCCTAACGTTAAAGGCATCCAATGCCTCGGGAAAAACACGCTTCTTGAAATCTTGTTGGCGGCGCCTATGGTTCATAAGCGCTCTCCACCTCGAACTTGGTGGCGGACGATGCAGCCGGTATCCTCCATTGGAGCGAGGATCCGGTTCGCGTCTTGCGCTTGCCTCCCCCCTCCAGTCGGTAGCTGGAGCACGGCGGTGTTGGTCGGATCGGCAATTCCTGCGCTCGCCGATCCGGCGGCGCTTTTTCTCTGAGAGATCATGAGCACTTTCGGCGTTTCCTCGGAGCGTTGCTCTAAAAACTTGAATCTGAGCTATACCTTTGCGGCGGCGTCTCCGTCCGCCTCGCTCCTTTTCCGCTTTCTGGTTGGATGGCCTCTGTTGGTCGGCCGCGTGAGCTCGACTTCTGCCGTAAAGGCGTTTCCTACAAAGACCATCGTTCGCGAAGGTCGAAATGGGCGAGGAAGAGACCTTTGGGTCGGACTTGATCGCGGTCACAGGAAGCGGACTTAGTCGGGGTAGTCTGCCGTAATGGCAGCGAGCATTGTCTATCTTGAGCTGGTGATACATCCGTCGATCAGCTCCACCTCGATGTCGGGTCCTCTTGGAGGCGGGCCGAGATCCTACGGATCTTGGGTTGCGAGCGAGGACTCACCATGTCCTCCACATCCGGCCTGAGATCTGCGTCAAGGACATAATGTGAAAGCTTAAAACTTGAAAGCATGGGTTGAGCCCTTCAAGGTGTTCACTTACCCATCCTCAGGGTTGATCATGGAAAACCCATTCAAAGGGTTCATCGAAGGAAATCCTCCTTCTCCCCTTATGCAGGCCAAATAGGATCTTCACGGATCCTCGGTCGAACCGGCCCTTCTTGGCCGTCTTGAAATAACATCGTCTTCCCGTTGAAATCCCACATGGGGTGGCCTCGCATTGCGGTGGCTGTACCCTAAACGATACATGTCGCCATGACTCCGATCATGGTCGGGCGGAATGAGCCATTAATCTTATCCGGCCCATCAAGTAGTGGGCGCTCTTGTCTTCCTCAATCGTGGGCTCATGAGCGCCAGTGGCGTTTCTTCAAGGGCAGCACTAAACTCCGGAGGCCGATCCGAGCGAGGTCGGCGGGCGTCTCCTATATAAAACCACTCAGGGCGAGTCTTGGGCGCCTTCTTAGGAGTGCGGATAGGTATCCGGTGCGGCGATCGCCATATTTGGCGCCGCCCACTTGATATATGGACCCCTGGTGAGAGCGAGTGCGAGGCTAAACAACCTCTTCCACAATGCAATATGGGGCTCGATGCCGGGAATAGCTCATAAAAGCTCGTAGCCGATATGCAGCCTGAGTAGGCGTGAGGTGGTGGAGCTGGAGTCAAGTAGAACCCGAGGAGCCAGCGGAGAGCGGATGTATTGGAAATCCGAGGCCCCTTATCAGATTGGGGACAAAGCACACTCGCTCCCCTTATTGGGGCTTGGGTGTCCTCCGCTTTGCCTCCACCTTGATAAATAACCAGTCCGGCCGGATTTGGAACCATGAAGCGGAGGAGAAATCCCTCCGTTTGGATCTTCACTAGCTCATCGTCGAAATAGAGCACCTCCTCCAATTCCCGGCGATGGGTGGGGCGCGTGAAAGAAGAGCCGTGTTGACTGTCCATGGTGGAATGGATTTCTAGGTCGAGGCGCTTGATGGAGTATCTGGCGGAGGAAGGCGGTGCGGTTTGGATCTGGATTCTTGCCTCTTTTATAGGCGGACGACTTCGCACAATTAGGGGTGAAATGTAAAAGACACCCTGACTTTTCACATTCGTGCGACGCATGGAAGAGGGCCATTGTTTGGCGTGGAAGCCGAGGAACACAGTATTCAAGATGAAGCCGGACACTATTCGGCAAGTACATGGAATTTGAAGGAGAACCGCCTTACAGCGCGAAGACTATAAACACGTTGGACTTATCGTCATTGAAGCCTGGTTGGAGACTCTTGAGGAGTCTGGACTAGGGGTGTCCGGACAGCGGACTATCAATATCCGCGGACTCCCATACTACGAAGATGCAAGATTGAAGACTCGGCTCGTGTCCGGATGGTACTTTCCTTGGCGTGGAAGGCAAGCTTGCATCTGAGATATGTAGATCTCCTACCATTGTAACCGACTACGTGTAACCCTAGCCTCCTCCGGTGTCTATATAAACGGAGGGCCTTAGTCCGTGGGGCGAATATACATCTCAACAATCATACCATAGGCTAGCTTCTAGGGTTTAGCTTCCTTGATCTCGTGGTAGATCTACTCTTGTACTACCCATATCATCAATATTAATCAAGCGGGGCGTGAGGTTTTACCTCCATCAAGAGGGCGAACACAGGTAAAAACATTGTGTCCCTTGTCTCTTGTTACCATCCGCCTAGGCGCACAGTTCGGGACCCCCTACCGAGATCCGCGGTTTGACACCGACATGTGGTTTTATGTTTTAATTAGTGTATGCATGCCAAGTGGAACCTTTAGGATAGCTTATGGTGATAGTTTTGTTGATCTGCTAAAAATCAGAAACTTTTGCGCGTAGTAAATTAGTTTTGAAAATACACAAAAACGTGATTTTGATCTGATTCTTTTTGCTATGGATTGGTACACAAATTGGTCAGGCTTCCCAATTATTATGGATTTTTGGAGTTCTGAAGTATTAGAGTTCTGATTACTACAAACTGTTCTATTTTTGATTTCTATTTTTAGCATAATGTTTGCTTATTTTGATGAATCTATGGGTAGTACACAGGGGTATGAACATGGACAAGTTGGAATACAGTAGATATTACACCAATATAAATAAAAAATGAGTTTTCAATAGTACTTTAAAGTGGTGATTTATTTTCTAATACTATGAGCTCATGAGATTTTACATGGATTTTTGTGTTGTGAAGTTTTCAAGTTTTGGGTAAGGATTTGATGGACTATGGAATAGGGAGTGGCAAGAGCCTAAGATTGGGGATGACCAAGGCACCCCAAGGTAATATTCAAGGACAACCAAAAGCCTAATCTTGGGGATGCCCCAGAAGGCATCCCCTCTTTCATCTTCGTCTATCGGTAACTTTACTTGATGCTATATTTTTATTCATCACACGATATGTGTTTTGCTTGGAGCGTCTTGTATGATTTGAGTCTTTTCCTTTAAGTTTACCATAATCATCCTTGCTGTACACACCTTTTTGGAGAGACACGCATGAATCGTGATTTATTAGAATACTCTATGTGCTTCACTTATATCTTTTGAGCTAGGCAATATCGCTCTAGTACTTCACTTATATATTTTTAGAGCACGGTGGCTGCTTAATTTTATAGAAATTGTTGAACTCTCACGCTTCACTTATAGTATTTTGAGAGTCTTTTAGAACAGCATGGTAATTTTCTTTGGTTATAAAACTAGTCCTAATATGATGGGCATCCAAGATGGATATAATAAAAACTTTCATATAAAGTGCGTTGAATACTTTATGATTGTTTGATTCTTTATGATTGTTTTGAGATATGAAGATAGTGATATTAGAGTCATGCTAGTGGAGTAATTGTTAATTTGAGAAATACTTACATTAAAGTTTGTGATTCCTGTAGCATGCATGTATGGTGAATGGTTATGTGATGGAGTTGGAGCATGCTTTATTTATTGATTGTCTTCCTTATGGGTGGAGGTCGGGATCGTGCGATGGTTAACTCCTACCAACCCTTCCCCTAGGAGCATGCATGTAGTGCTTGGTTTTGATGACTTGTAGATTTTTGCAATAAGTATGTGAGTTCTTTATGACTAATGTTGAGTCCATGGATTATACGCACTCTCACCCTTCCACCGTTGCTAGCCTCTCTTGTGCCACACAACTTTCGCCGGTACCATACACCCACCATTACCTTCCTCAAAACAGCCACCATACCTACCTATTATGGCATCTCCATAGCCATTCCGGGATATATTGCCATGCAACTTTCCACCGTTCCGTTTATTATGACACGCTCCATCATTGTCATATTGCTTTGCATGATCATGTAGTTGACATCGTATTTGTGGCAAAGCCACCGTTCATAATTTTTTCATACATGTCACTCTTGAATCATTGCACATCCCGGCACACTGCCGGAGTCATTCACATAGAGTCATATTTTGTTCTAAGTATTGAGTTGTAATTCTTGAGTTATAAGTAAATAAAAGTGTGATGATCTTTATTATTAGAGCATTGTCCCATGTGAGGAAAGGATGATGGAGACTATGATTCCCCCACAAGTCGGGATGAGACTCCGGATGAAAAAGAAAATAAAAGAAAAGAAAAGAAAGAGGCCATAAAAAAAGAGAAGGCCCAAATAAAAAAATAAGAGAAAAAGAGAGAAGGGACAATGTTACTATCCTTTTTCCACACTTGTGCTTCAAAGTAGCACCATGATCTTCATGATAGAGAGTCTCCTATTTTGTCACTTTCATATACTAGTGGGAATTTTCATTATAGAACTTAGCTTGTATATTCCAATGATGGGCTTCCTCTAAATGCCCTAGGTCTTCGTGAGCAAGCGAGTTGGATGCACACCCACTTAGTTTCCTTTCGAGCTTTCATACACTTATAGCTCTAGTGCATGCGTTACATGGCAATTCCTACTCACTCGCATTGATATCTATTGATGGACATCTCCTGTTGGGGAACGTAGTAATTCAAAAAAAATCCTACGATCACGCAAGATCTATCTAGGAGATGCATAGCAACGAGACGGGAGAGTGTGTCCACGTACCTTCGTAAACCGAAAGCGGAAGCATTATGTTAATGCGGTTGATGTAGTCGAACGTCTTCACGATCCAATCGATCTAGCACGAGCGTATGACACCTCTAAGTTCAGCACACATTACGACTCGATGGCGTCCCTCGAACTCTTGATCCAGCGGAGGGTTGAGGAGAGTTTCATCGACCGCGGCGTGATGATGGTGTTGATGATGTGATCGCGCAAGGCTTCACCTAAGCACTACGATGATACTATCGGAGGAGTAAGCGGTGGAGGGCACGAACATGGCTAAGACAATGTTGTACCTTTGGGGCGCCCCTTGCCCCCATATATAAAGGAGGAAGGAGGAGGCCAGCCACCAGGGGTGCGCCAAGGGAGGGGGGAGTCCTACTAGGACTCCACTCCTAGTAGGATTCGTCCCCCTCTTTTTTGCCTTCTTACGGAGGTGGAATGGGGGAAGGAGAGGGAGTAGGAGAATGAAAGGGGGGTGGTGCCCCCTTTCCCAAGTCCAATTCGGCCTCCTCCCTTGTGGGGGGCGCACCAGACCCTTGTGGGCTGGTTAGCCTCCCTCCCATGGCCCATATGGCCCGTATCTTCCACCCGGTGGTTCCGGTAACCCTTTCGGTACTCCGGTTTGTACCCAACACACTCTGGAACCCTTTCGGTGTCCGAATATCACATTCCAATATATCAATCTTTACCCCTTGACCATTTTGAGACTCCTCGTCATGTCCGTGATCTCATCCGGGACTCCTAACAATCTTCGGTCACCAAAAAACATAACTCATAATACAAACCATGATCGAGCGTTAAACGTGCGGACCCTACGGGTTCGAGAACTATGTAGACATGATCGAGACACATCTCTGATCAATAACCAATAGCGGAACCTAGATTCTCATATTGGATCCTAGATATTCTACGAAAATATCTATCGGTTAAACCGCATAACAACATACGTTGTTCCCTTCGTCATCGGCATGTTACTTGCCCGAGATTCGATCATCGGTATCTTCATACCTAGTTCAATCTCGTTACCGGCAAGTCTCTTTACTCGTTGTGTAATGCTTCATCCCGCAACTAACTCATTAGTCACATTGCTTGCAAGGCTTATAGTGATGAGCACTACCGAGAGGGCCCGGAGATACCTCTCCGATACACGGAGTGAAAAATCCTAATCTCAATCTACGCCAACCCAACAAACACCTTCGGAGACACCTATAGAGCATCTTTATAATCACCTAGTTACGTTGTGATGTTTGATAGCACACAAGGTGTTCCTCTGGTATTCGGGAGTTGCATAATCTCATAGTCAGAGGAACATGTATAAGTCATGAAGAAAGCAATAGCAATAAAACTTATTGATCATTATGCTAAGCTAACGGATGGGTCTTGTCCATCACATCATTCTCTAATGATGTGATCCCGTTCATCAAATGACAACACATGTCTATGGTCAGGAAACATAACCATCTTTGATTAACGAGCTAGTCAAGTAGAGGCATACTAGGGACACTTTGTTTTGTCTATGTATTCACACATGTATCAAGTTTCCGGTTAATACAATTCTAGCATGAATAGTAAACATTTATCATGATATAAGGAAATATAAATAACAACTTTATTATTGCCTCTAGGGCATATTTCCTTCATCTCCATAGCCCGTTGATACGCCTAGTTGATGTGAGACTATCTTCCTCCTTTTTTTCTTCTCCACAACCACCATTCTATTCCACGTATAGTGGTATGTCCATGGCTCACGCTCATGTATTGCGTGAAAGTTGACCAAGTTTGAGAATACTAAATTATGAAACAATTGCTTGGCTGAAACCGGGGTTGTGCATGATTTCAATATTTTGTGTGTTGAAGATAGAGCATAGCAGACTATATGATTTTGTAGGGATAGCTTTCTTTGGCCATGTTATTTTGAGAAGACATGTTTGCTTTGTTAGTATGCTTAAAGTATTATTATTTTTATGTCAATATTAAACTTTTGTTTTGAATCTTTCAGATATGAACATTCATGCCACAACAAAGAAAATTACATGGATAAATATGTTAGGTAGCATTCCACATCAAAAATCCTGTTTTTATCATTTACCTACTCAAGGAATGACGAGGAATTAAGCTTGGGGATGCTTGATCGTCTCCAACGTATCTATAATTTTGATTGTTCCATGCTATTATATTATCTGTTTTGGATGTATAATAGGCATTTATATGCTATTTTATATTATTTTTGGACTAACCTATTAGCAGGGACCCAATGCGGTTTACGTCTTTTTGCCTATTTTAGAGTTTCACGAGAAAAGGAATACCAAGCGGAGTCCAAGCGGAATGAAACTTTCGCGATGATTTTTATTGGACGAGCGGAACCCGAAGACTTGGAGATGAAGTGGTCTCAACAAGCAGAGCACGAGGTAGGAGGGCGCGCCCCCTACCTCATGGGCCCCTCGTAGCTCCCCTGACCTAGTTCCTTCACCTATATATACTCTTATACCCTGAAAACATCCAGGAGAGCCACGGAATCACTTTTCCACCACCACAACCTTATGTACCCGTGAGATCCCATCTAGGGGCCTTTTAAACATCTGCTTGGAGGGATCACGATCACGGAGGGCTTCAAAATCAACACCATTACCTGTCCGATGAAGCGTGAGTAGTTTATCACACACCTTCAGGTCCATAGCTAGTAGCTAGATGGATTCTTCTCTCTCGTTGATTCTCAATACCATGTTCTCCTCGATGTTCTTGGAGATCTATTCAATGTAATATTCTTTTGCAGTGTGTTTGCCGAGATTCGATGAATTGTGGATTTATGATCAAATTATCTAATATTATTTGGTTCTTATCTGAATTCTTATATGCATGATTTGATATCTTTGCAAGTCTCTTCAAATTATCGGTTTAGTTTGGCCAACTAGATTGATATTTCTTGCAATGGGAGAAATGCTTAGCTTTGGGTTCAATCTTGCGGTCTCCTTTCCCGGTGACAGTAGGGGCAGCAAGGCACGTATTGTATTGTTTCCATCGAGGATAAAAAGATGGGGTTTTCATCATATTGCCTGAGTTAATTCCTCTACATCATGTCATCTTACTTAATGCGTTACTCCGTTCTTTATGAACTTAATACTCTAGATGCATGCTGGATAGCGGTCGATGTGTGGAGTAATAGTAGTAGATCTTGAGAATCGTTTTGGTCTACTTGACATGGACGTGATGCCTATGTTCATGATCATTGCCATAGATATCGTCATAACTATGTGCTTTTCTATCAATTGCTCGGCAGTAATTTGTTCACCCACCGTAATATTTGCTATCTTGAGAGAAGCCACTAGTGAAACCTATGGACCCCGGGTCTCTTTTCCATTATGTGGAATCTATTAGTTTCCCGTCAACTTGCCAATTTCTGTCACCGTTCCTTTAAATTGCAATATTTTATTTTCCGGTCTATAAACCAAAAATATTTACTTTACCATTTATCTATCTCTATCAGATCTCACTTTTGCAAGTGACCGTGAAGGGATTGACAACCCCTTTATCACGGTGGGTGCAAGTTGTTGATTGTTTGTGCACGTATTCGGTGACTTCTGCGTTGTCTCCTACTGGATTGATACCATGGTTCTCAAAACTGAGGAAAATATATGCTACTTTGCTACATCACTCTTTCCTCTTCAAGAAAACCAACACAAGCTCAAGAGGTAGCACGGTTACATAGCTTCTTGGAAGCAAGCGCATGAAGAATGCGGATGATGGAGTTCATATACGATTTGGGTGTAATACCAAGTGCATCGGGTCCAATGACAATCTTTTGTGACAACACTGGAGCAATTGCAATAGCCAAGGAGCCCTGGTTTCACAAGAGAACCAAACACATCAAGAGATGCTTCAACTCCATTCGTGAGTATGTCAAGCATGGAAACATATAACTTTGCAGAGTACATACAGATCTGAATGTGGCAGACCCGTTGACTAAACCTCTTCTGCGGGCAAAACATGATCGGCACCAAGACTCCAAGGGTGTTAGATTCATTACTAACTAGTCTAGATTATTGACTCTAGTGCAAGTGGGAGACTGCTAAAAATATGCCCTAGAGGCAATAATGAAGTGGTTATTATTATATTTCCTTAATCATGATAAAGGTTATTATTCATGCTAGAATTATATTGACCGGAAACTTAAATACATGTGTGGATACATAAATAAATACCGTGTCCCTAGTAAGCCTCTTCTAGACTATCTCGTTGATCAAAAGATGGTTAAGGTTTCGTAACCATAGACATGTGTTGTCACTTGATAATGGGATCACATCATTAGGAGAATGATGTGATGGGCAAGACCCATCCGTTAGCATAGCATATGATCGTTCAGTTTTTACTACTACTTTCTTAATGTCAAATACATATTCCTTCGACCATGAGATCATGCAACTCCCAGATACTGAAAGAATGCCTTGTGTGCTATCAAATATCACTTGATAAGTGGGTGATCATAAAGCTGCTCAACAGGTATCTCCGAAGGTATATGTTGAGTTGGCGCGAATCGAGATTGGGATTTGTCACTCCGTATGACGGAGAGGTATCTCTGGGCCCTCTCGTAAATACAGCATCACAAGAAGCTTCCAAGGAAAGTGAGTAAGGAGTTAGTTACAAGATGTTGTATTATGGAACGAGTAAAGACACTTGTCGATAATGACACTGAACTAGGTATGGAGATACCGACGATCGAATCTCGGGCAAGTAACATACCAACGGACAAACGGACGTACGTATGTTGTGATTAAGGTTCGACCGATAAAGATCTTTGTCGGTGTCAAAACCGGCGGATCTCGGGTAGGGGGTCCCGAACTGTGCGTCTAGGCGGATGGTAACGGAGGCGAGGACACAATGTTTTACCGAGTTCGAGGCCCTCTCGATGGAGGTAATACCCTCGTCTGCTAGATTAATATTGATGATATGGGTAGTACAAGAGTAGATCTACCACGAGATCAATGAGGCTAAACCCTAGAAGCTAGCCTATGGTATGATTGTTGAGATGTAATGTTGTGTCCTCTGGACTAAAGCCCTCCGGTTTATATAGACACCGGAGAGGCTAGGATTACAGTCGGTTACAATGGTAGGAGATCTACATATCCGTATTGCCAAGCTTGCCTTCCACGCCAAGTAAAGTACCTTCGGACACGAGCGGGTCTTCAATCTTCTATCTTACGTGATGCAGGGAGTCCGGCGGATATTGATAGTCCGGCTGTCCGGACACCCCTAGTCGAGGACTCCTCGGTAGCCCCTCGAACCGGTCTTCAATGATGATAAGTCCAGCGTGCATAATGTTCGGCATTGCAAGGCGGGTTCCTCCTTGAATAATCCGGAGAAGATAATGAACACCGGGATAGTGTCCGGCTCGCAAAATAATTTCCACATTCCAAGCGTAGAGAATAAAATATATACACCGATCAATCTGGCGGCGTATTATGCGGCACGACATCACACCGCACCAAGCCCTTGTTTGAATTCTTGTACCACTTACGCACGTTTAGCGGCGGTTTCAGCAATACGTCCGTCGGCGAGAGATCGTGTTCCCCTTTTCGGGATTCTCATCAATACGTGCGTGGGTAACCCAACCGCACCATTGATGGTGGCGCTTAACGGGATAAGCGAGTTTTACCGGGCGGTAAGGGCGCATAGTTTTGTCGCCTATATATAAGGGATAAGTTTACCTTCTCACCTCGCCTTCTTCCTCCTTTGCTCATCCATCCTGCGAACCCATGCTCCAGCGCTCAAGCTCGCGCATTCCACCTCGACCCTTCTCCGAACATGTCCGGAGGGAGGCAAGTGGATGGCCTCCACCGTCAGGAGGAGGACATCACCAAGCTTCTTGTGACGCGGATACCTTTCGGAAACATCGCGCATCGGCTGCCCGGCGCAGGCAGCTCGTTCCTACCCCAGGACCCCGAGAGGTTGTTTTCCTTCCCCACTTCCTCCATGGACTGGGCTTCCGCTCCATCCATTCGTCCAGGGATCATGTTCTACTACGGCCTGGATTTCCATGATCTGGCGCCAATTTCGTCCTCAACATCTCGGCGTTTATCGTGGTATGCGAGGCTTTTCTCGCATCCGGCCCCACTTGACTGCGGCTCAAGACTTTCAACGTCAAGCGAAGGTTGTGAAGGGGCATAAGCGAATCTTGGAGGTGCTATGTTGGGCAAGTTGCCCAACGTCCCTTAACTAGAAGGGACCTTCGTGGACTCCGTCAAGGGTGGCGATCGGGGTGGTTCTATATCACCGAGCAGCGCGAGCCTACATGGTGGGCGGCCCCAATTTAGATCTGGAATCCCCACGCAGCTCACCTCCACGGAAAGAAGGGCTTGCGGTGGGGTGACCCGTGGAGGTGGCCGGACTTGAACCTGCATCAAGAAGGCGGTGAGCAACGGGCTCTGGCTCGTCGGCGTGGTCAGTCATGCTCCTCCGTGGATTCTCCCATGCCAAGAAAGGGCATTTAATCTGTGGGAGTTTAATCGAGAACAGCACCAGGCGTTGGCGGGCTCTTGACACAGCGTCTGAAGGTGCACGGAGGTGCTGTTTCAAGAGCGCCGATCGCCGCATCCATGACCGAAGACCATGATTCAGCTGTAGTCTCCGTCGGCGGGGTAAGTGGTTCGACCCCATTACGGGACACTTGTAGTAATTAGATTGACTCTAGCGAGGTTTTTAATCGGCCTCTTCCTTTAACAGAGGAATGGATGGAGAAGGTCGAGCTGCTCATCAGCCGGCTCCCATGCGGAAGAACCGGTGAGCGCCCGTTTAGCGAGGCTGCTGGTCCGGCACCATCGTGGTGCGGAGAAAAAACCAAGAAGGTGGCGCGGGGACTCGAAAGAGTTCCCGCAATCAAGCGTCGATAGCGGCGGCGAGGACTCCTCCCGAAGGCGAGGAGGAGGAGGACTCTCTCCGGAGGAGGAGAGAAGAGGAAGGCCTCCCCAATAGGGGCGGCGAAGGGTCAGAGGGGAGAACTATTCCCGGACGGTTCGCCAACATTAGTGTTGGCGAGGAAGAAATGGCCTCAAGGGCGGCGCCCGCAAAATCGTAAGTATCGGATCATTCATATGCCATATATTGTATGTCACGTAGTGTCCTTCTAATGCCGCATTGTTCCTTTAGTCCGGCGGTGGCGACTTTCCCGACTTCGATGGCGGGTCGTTGGCGCCGTCGGACGTAAACTCCATCATTGCCTCTACCCCACGTGCGAGGGGCGGCGGCGGAATCCTGAGGGGACACGCGGAAGGAGGCTCGGGCGCCGTCGAGCAGCCCGGACTTTGTGCGGACTCTACTCCGGAACCCGTAAGCGGTTCAAGGTCAACAAGCAGCCCCCCTCGAAGAGGGCAAGACCGTGGCCCGGCGACCTCCGTCAACGGAGGCACGGACAACTTCTTTGGAGGCGCTTAAAGCGCCTCCATCGAAAAACACCGCACTCTCATGAGTGCGGTGATTGAAAATCTGGCGTGCCAAGGCGGGCTGACGAGGCCTGCAACAGCCTTCTAACAGGCTTTGAGGTAAAAGGTTTAAAATTAAGTAATATAATACCGCATAGGCAGTAGCCCGATGCTTAGTCCGGTGTTGGAAAGAAAAGCCGGACTAAGGATCTTCTAACAAGATATCTGTGAGGGTTTCTAAAATATGTCAATATGGGTTTGCGAGGCTCTTTTGTTGACCTCTACCGCATTAATAGCGGAGGTCGGTGAAGAAGGACCTTGGCGGTCGAGCAAGAGCTCGGCCATGCCAAGAGGCAGCTCAAGGAAAAGGAAGGTGAATAACACCACTTTAAATATGCACCTTACAGAAAAGGGTTTTGGTTGCAAACAAGATTAACAAGGATAATATGTGCAATGCAGGGGCCACGAACAAGGTGGCGGCCCTGAAGGATGCCATGTCCGTGGCGAGCATAATGTGGCCGCAGGCGGATGGCGAGAAAAAGCAAGCGGCGCCGGTGGCGAAGTTCGGCAAGAGCTCGAGCTCTCATGAAAAAGCATGAGAGTTTGGGCGTGACTCAAGACTTGAGAATCGAGCTTGCCTCGGCTCTCGAAAGTGCCAAATCCGCCAAGGCCGAGGCCCGAGGGCCCATGAGGAGGTAGAGGACATGAAGAAGATAGCGGTGGGTAAGGCGTTTTTCATGCGAGCAAGCATGTTAATGTAAATTACGGATACTTACCGAGTTCGAGCTCTCGGGGGCATTTGCGGATCTGCGCGTAGTGCGTCGATGCCGCTGCGTTCTATCGTGGCGAGGAGGGCTCAGCGGAGAAGGTCTTCGGTCTCGATGCTGCTGAGGCCGGCCATCCGTGCCCCTAGCGACCGGTGAAGCGGTGGTCGAACTCCTAAGGTAGGCGAGGAGGCCATGAAGGGCCTCACATTCCGGTGTGGCTGGGCAGGCCATGCACAGCAGCTACTTTGGCCTAGTCTTGGCGGCTAGTGGATCGTGCCCAGGCTGGATGTGATCAAGCGCTCCTTTGCATTGAAGGCGCTCGTCGAGCCCTCGCCCGCCTAAAGGTGCAATGGGGCAAGCTGGATGCGGAGCTTCTCACGGATCCGCCGCCACGGGCAAGGAGCACCGTCTGCCGGGCGATATTATAAAGTTGTCTGAAGGAGCCAGCGATATCGCGGATGAGTGCCCCTAATGTAATCCTTGAGTGAACTTCGCTGTGTGTTTATCACATGCGCCAAAACTTCGTTTATATCCGCCATGAGCAACGCTTTGTTGAATTTAAAATATTACCTTACATGCGGCCGTTTGTTAAATCGAGAGATGGCAAGTCGTTGGCTTCAGCCCCCAAGCCACGAGTCTTTGGGGTGTTCGATGATAAACTTGAGCACTCTTGTTCCCATCTTTGGGTCCATCTAGGGGGCGCTCAACACGACGAACAAAGGCGACGGACTTATAATGCTTGAACACTCTCCTTAGCCATAGAATTCTATAATTTTAAATTTGGTGAAGCCCCGGTATTCGGAAGACCGAATCGAGGCGCTATCCACGCCTATCGTCGGACATCATCCGAACTTCGCTCGAGCGGCATGAGTCTTTAGGGACCGAAAAGACCTCTCGAGCAGCGACCGATCTCGCCTTATCATGCCGATCGGTTTAGCTTTCTCCAGGGCGTTAACCCGGCTCAACAGGCGCAATCGCAGCGGTTCTCCTAGTGCTACCTTAGCCGCCGGAGCGGGCGTAAGGTACCAAAACATAGGAGCGGACAAACCCAACTATTGACACAAGACATGATTGAGAGCTGATTCATATAATGCTATAAGTTGAGTGCCGTACTTGTGAAAGTATTCGGACTTTATCACCTTTGTAATATAGGGAAGCGAAGCCCTGGTGTATTCGGTCGTAGCAAAGTATCTGGTGCAACATGTCATATAGTGAACATTTGTAAAGGATAGCATAATTGCGAAAAAGGGTAATAAACTTGCAAAAGGGAGTGATCGTTATTTATGAAAAAGATGCGCTAATAAAGCGGACTGATACAAATAGTCTTGATGGCGAGGTGTTTGGACTAGATTAACATGTCCCCTCGAGGATAGGCTGCAGACTTGGTGTATGTAATTAAATTTAATCCTCGTGTGGAGACCACACGAATGTTTGTCGCAGCCTTCTTTAATCCATTTGTTGTATCTTGGATTGACAAGTTCGCCGTGGGGCAGGCTTCGGTTAATGGAGTCCTGTGTATGCACAAGAAGAAAAGATAAAAACAAAGCCAAGGGGCGATCATGAGCCCCTTATTGTGGTCGAGCCGCACTCTTTGGTCCTTGTGGTTGAGCCCTCCCTGCGCCCATGGTATCTCCAAAGCGTAATGATGTCAGCAGTGTTATTCTAGTGATCATCTGCAGGCGGGGTTGGGGCCGCATTACTCTGGCGATGCTCGATCGCGCCAGGTGGTCTTGGTTGTTGTTGCTCGGTAGCGTTTTAATGTGTCCGGCTTTTTAGTTGCGGACTAGAGAATTGCCGTGAAGGCTGCTCAGTATACGCGCGAGAGCAGCTGTATGTTCCTCCGTTCGGAGGGCGTTCCGTATTCCCATTGACCGTAATGACTCCACGAGGCCCGGCATCTTGAGCTTTAGGTATGCATAATGCGGCACCGCGTTGAATTTTGCAAACGCGGTGCGTCCGAGCAGGGCATGATAGCCGCTACGGAACGGGACTATATCGAAGATTAACTCTTCGCTCCGTAAATTATCCGGGGATCCGAAGACCACTTCGGTGTGACGAGCATGTACGATTGGCTTCCACTCACGGGATGACACCTTTAAAGGTCGTCTTAGTAGGTTTGATCTGGATGGGTCTATGCCCATTTTGCGCCTTGTGTCTGGTAGCGCGAGTTCAGAGCTCTTGCCGCCGTCCATCGAGGACTCTTGTGAGGTGAAATCCATCGACGATTGGGTCTAGGACCAATGCGGCGAATCCGCCATGGCGTATGCTAGTCGGATGGTCTCGTCAATCAAAAGTGATCGGACAGGAGGACCATGGATTGAACTTCGGGGCGACTGGCTCCATCGCATAGACGTCCCTTAGTGCGCGCTTCCTCTCCCTCTTGGGTATATGGGTCGCGTAAATCATATTCACCGTTCGCACTTGCGGGGGGAAGCCCTTCTGTCCTTTGTTGTTCGGCGGCCGGGTCTCTTCCTCGTCGTTGCTATTTAGCCCCTTGTCATTGTGTTCGGCAATTAACTTGCCAGCCTGCCTAAACACCCAACAATCTCTATTGGTGTGATTAGCTGGCCTTTCGAAGTGCCATGTATCGGCATGGCGGTCGAGTATTCTGTCCAGATTGGACGGGCCCGGAGTTGTTCTTTCAAATGGCTTCTTCCGTTGACCGGGTTTGGAGCCTCGGAATCCGGCATTGATTGCCGTATCCTCTTTGTCGTTGCCGTTAGTATGGCGTTTGTTTTTGATTCGATGTGACCTGCCGTGATTGTCCTTGGTGTCCGGACTGCCAGAATTTTTGCGGAGATTATTGCTGCGGGCTAGCCAGCTATCCTCTCTCGCGCAAAAGCAGGTCATTAATGATGTGAGGGCTGCCATGGATTTCGGCTTCTCCTGCCCCAGGTGCCGGGCTAGCCATTCATCCCGGATGTTGTGTTTGAAGGCTGCAAGGGCCTCCGCATCCGGACAGTCGACGATTTGATTTTTCTTCGTCAAGAACCGTGTCGAAGCTATCGGCGATTAAATCAGCTGCTGAATAATGTGGCTTAGGTCATCGGCGTCGGTGGTCGCATCGCGTATGTACCTTGGAAGTTATCAAGGAGCGGCCTCGAGTCTTCCCAACACCCAATCGACTCTGCGGGCAGGCTGTTAAGCCAATGCCGAGCTGGTCCTTTAAGCAGTGGGAGATATTTGATGGCGTGCGAGATCGTGCGCGCGGGCCATATGGATGTGGAGAAGATAATCTTGATCCACACTGCGAGGTCTATTGTACCATCGTAAGACTTCGATGTTTACTGGTTTGAACCCTTGAACTCGATGATCCATTACTTCATCCGTGAAGCATAGCGGGTGTCTGGCGCCCTGTCTTGAGCAATATCGCGGCGCAGCTCGAGGCGCTGTCTGCTGTGTTCGCCCGGCGGCGTTATGTCCGTAGCGGACGGTAATCGTCGTGGGTCGTAGGGCGCCCGTGATCCATAGATGGATCTGGATTGCCTTGCTTTGTCCTCAAGATGTCTTGCAAGTCCGCGCTTTCCCTTTTGTCTTCGTACTCTGGATCGATGTCGAGTGCGGTCTTGGCTGGGGCCTTGAATGCCTCTGTCTCGACCACGGGCGATCGGTCAGCCATGTCATCGCTGGTGATGAAGGTATGTATGCTTCCTCCTCTAATTGGGGAGCAACTTGCGTCTTAGGTAACTTTTGAGGAGTTCGAGTTTATACTCTTGACGCGAGGACCTCGGTCCATCGATCGGCTAGCAGATCTTGATCGACTTGAAGGCTGTTCTTTGCTTTTCTTTAGGCTATTTGCGTGGCTATGAGCCTGCGCTGAAGCGCTCTTGTTCGACCGGATCCTCGGGTATGATGAATTCATCATCGTTGAGGCTTGCCGTCTTCGGAGGGAGGCATATAGTTATCGCCCTCAACCCCTTAAATGCGCGTCTGTCGTGAGGGCTTGCCTGCGTCCTCTGCGCTGAGTCCTGCGGGAGGGTGTGCGTCTTCGGCACTCTCCGGTGTTATTGCCTCCGTGCGGATTCTCCATTCTTGTTGTGGCGGGATTTAGGCGGCGCCCGGCGCCGGGCGTTTAGGCTGCTTCTTCAAAGAATCTTCCTCCGCTGCTTTTAGCCATCCCTTCCTTTGGGGTATCCACCATGTAGACGTCATATGACGAGGTGGCCTTCCAGTGTCCCGTGGGCGCTGGGTCTTGATCGTCTCCGGCATCATCGTCCATAGCGTCGATGTACTCGGAGCCGTAGTCTAGCATGTCGGTTAGATCCTCGACAGTGGCTACAAAGTGGGTGGTGGGTGGGCTCCGAATTTCTTTGTCGTCCGAACTCCAACCATCCTGGCCGCAGTCCGGCCAGGATTCTCCTGCTAGCGAGAGATGCTTGAGGATTTGAGATATCGCCAAAAGCGAGTGTTGGAAAGATGTCGCGGCGGTGAATTCCATAACGGCGTAATCTGGCTTAATTAGGCGGGGCGCGGAGGCTCGGAGTCGGCGTGGAGTCCGGCGTCTCGGGATCACGGGTTTATGAGGGACAAAATCGGTATTCGGCTCCATCGCCGTAGATGTTGAAGCCCCGGGCGGCGTCTATCCACCGGCCCTCGTCATGGGCGATCGGCTCGGGCAAGTGGCGGGCGGATTCAAGTCTGACCACCAAAGCACCGTCCGTGGCGAGTCGAGATCATACCCATCGCCGCGGTCTGTGGCAGCAAGCTAATGGCTCGAGTCCGTCGAAGATCAAGTCTCCGCGGTCATCGGCCGTGAAGTTTAAACTTCGAATCGACTGGCGGCCAGGGCGTAGCTTCGATCTGCTCGGTGGCCAAGAGAGTTGGCCCACGATGCAAAACCGCCGAATATGAAGATCATCACGGGAGAAAAGTCTCACCACGGACAGCGTTGAAGGTTGAAGATGCCGTCAGACCTATCGGTGGCGACACGGAGGAACTCTCAATGAAAGCACCAATGTCGGTGTCAAAACCGGCGGATCTCGGGTAGGGGTCCCGAACGTGCGTCTAGGCGGATGGTAACGAGGAGGCGAGGACACAATGTTTTTACCCAGTTTCAGGCCCTCTCGATGGAGGTAATACCCTCGTCATGCTATATTAATATTGATGATATGGGTAGTACAAGAGTAGATCTACCACGAGATCAATGAGGCTAAACCTAGAAGCTAGCCTATGGTATGATTGTTGAGATGTAATGTTGTGTCCTCGGACTAAAGCCCTCCGGTTTATATAGACACCGGAGAAGCTAGGGTTACAGTCGGTTACAATGGTAGGAGATCTACATATCCGTATTGCCAAGCTTGCCTTCCACGCCAAGTAAAGTACCTTCCGGACACGAGCCGGAGTCTTCAATCTTCTATCTTCGTAGTCTGGGAGTCCGGCGGATATTGATAGTCCGGCTGTCCGGACACCCCCTAGTCCAGGACTCCCTCAATCTTCATAGAATATGTGTGAACCAATATGGGCATCCAGGTCCCGCTATTGGTTACTAAACAGAGAAGCATCTCGGTCATGTCTACATCATTCTCGAACCTGTATGGTCCGCATGCTTAACGTTCATCGACGATATAGTATTATATGAATTATGTTTGTTGGTGAACGAATGTTGTTCAGAGTCCTAGATGAGATCACGGACATGACGAGGAGCTTCGGAATGGTCCGGAGGTAAAGATTGATATATAGGATAAAGGTATTCATTTTAGAAAGGTTTCAGAATTCACCGGATTACCATCGGAGTGCCCAAAGGGGTTCCGGGAGGCACCGGCAAGTTATACCTACTTGGTGCGCCTCATGGGCCAAAGGAGGGAGGTGCTCCAGCCCACAAGGGGCTGAGCATCCTCCACCTCTCTTGCCCATGCGCTAAAGGAAGGAAGGGGGGTGCCTAGGTGAGGGAGTCCTGGACTAGGGGGTGTCCGGACAGCCGGACTATCATCGTCCGCCGGACTCCAAGACCACGAAGATACAAGATTGAAGACTCCGTCCCGTGTCCGGATGGGACTTTCCTTGGCGTGGAAGGCAAGCTTGGCGTCTGGATATGTAGATCTCCTACCATTGTGACCGACTACATGTAACACTAGCCCTCTCCGGTGTCTATAGAAACCGGAGGGCTTTAATCCGTGAGACATAACCTCCATTACAACAATCATACCATAGGCTAGCTTTTAGGTTTAGCCTCCTTGATCTCGTGGTAGATCCACTCTTGTACTACCCATATCATCAATATTAATCAAGCGGGGCGTGAGTTTTACCTCCATCGAGAGGGCTGAACACGGGTAAAACATCGTGTCCCTTGTCTCCTGTTACCATCCGCCTAGGCGCACAGATTCGGGACCCCCTACCGAGATCCGCCGGTTTTGACACCGACATTGGTGCTTTCATTGAGAGTTCCTCTATGTCGTCACCGATAGGCTTGATGGCTCCTTCAATCGACAACAACGCCGTCGGGTGAAATTTTCTCCCGACGGATCTTCGTATTCGGCGGCCGCGCTGCGGGCAATTAAACAGCCATCCGGAGCGGATCGAAGCTATGCCCACGCCATCGAGTCGAGGTTGAAGCCTAAACTTCACGGCCGACATCCGCGGGGACTTGATCTTCGATGGACTCGAGCCGCTACCGAGCGTGCCGCGCTGTCATGATGGGCATGATTTAGCTCTGCCGCCAGACAGTGCCTTGGTGGCCGCACATGAACCCGCTTTGGCCCTTAGTCTGGAGCCGATAGCGCAGATCGAGGACTGCTGGCTGGACACCGCCTCGGGGGCTGCACCTTCCACGGCGAAGGAGCCGAACGCCAAACCTGTCCCGTGTAAAGCTCGTGACTCCGAGGTGCCGGACTCCCTGCCAGACTCCGAACCTCTTGCGCCCCTGCCAATCGAGTCTGATTGGGCGCCGAGCTTGGAGTCACTGCCGCGGACATCTTCCAACACTCACCCTTTGGCGACATTCTAAATTCACTAAAGCATCTCTCGCTATCCGGAGAGCCTTGGCCGAATTATGGCCAGGATGGTTGGGATGCGGACGACGAAGAAATTCACGCTAACCGACATGCTAGACTACGACTCCGAGGACATCGACGGTATGGACGACGATGCCGGAGACGAACAAGAACCAGCGCCTACAGGGCACTGGAAGACCACCCACACACATGACGTATATATGGTGGATACCCCAAAAGGAAGCGACGATGAGGAACAACGGGGCGCGGCAAAGGATAATCCCGCCGATAAACCACCAAAGCGGCGACGCAAGCGCCGCCCTAAGCCCCGCCTCGGCAAAGACAGCATCCCTAATGACCCAGCGTTAGAGCAGGGCAAACCAGTGGACAACGAACACGCAACCAAGCAACCATCTGAACAGGACAAATTGGACAATCAATCCAATCCCGGCGAAACCAACAGTCCGGATGACCTGACACCGGACATACCACCGGAACATAAGAATCTTCACGGAAGACTCGTCGCCACCGCAAGAAGCTTGAAGAAGGAAAAACGGAAGCTCAAAACAGCGGAAGACATACTCAGAATGAGGTGGAGCAAAGTGCTCCAAACCCATGAACAAATCTGGCAATGGCCATCAATCAAAGAAACTACCCAAAGCGCAAGCTGCTGCGAATTTGACGAGGAAGCCATAGAGCCCCTCGGTCAAAGAACAAAGAGGCGCTGGCGGATATCTGACAGATGATAGGCCAAAATCTACAAGCGGCGCCGCACACAAGCGGACTCATGACCTGGGAAAGCAGATGGCCCGGCCAGTCAATTCTGGGCCAAAAAAGAGGGCCCAGAAGTAACGCTACTACGTCAAGTGTCCAAGACAGCGGTACACCCAAATCTGGTATGACACACCCACTATGTTTCACCAATGAGGTCTTTGGATCATGAATTCCTAGCGGGGTTTAAACCCATAAACATAGAGGCCTCTGACGGAACAACAGACCACAGAGTGCGGATGAGGATTACATACTATACATACATATGGCTAGAGGAGATGACCTCCACGCCATAAAATATCTACCCTCAAGCTCAAAGGGCCAGCTCGGCATTGGCTCAAAAGCCTCCCGAAAACACTATTGGAAGTTGGGAAGAGCTCGGGGCGCGTTTAGAGCAAATTTTCAAGGCACTTATGTCCGCCCTCCGGATCTGGGACGATCTAAGTCATATAACTCAACAGCCGGAGAGTCGGTAGCAAATTCTGAATAGGTTCCTTACTAAAAAGAACCAAATAGTCATTGTCCAGGACGGCAAGCCTTAGCAGCTTTTAAACACAACGTCCGAGACGAATGGCTTGCCAGACACCTCGGCCAAGAAAAGCCGAGGACAATGTCCGCGCTAACGAGCCTCATGACCCGCTTTTGCGCGGGGGAGGATAGCTGGCTAGCAAGATGCAGCACCAGCGACCCGAGTACATCCGAGAGTAGGGATGGAAACGGAAAATCACGGCGCAGAAAGGATCAGCACCGGAATAAAGAAAAAAGCCCGAAGAATATGGCAGTCAACGCCGGATTGAAAAGCTCGCGGCCAAACAACAAAACACTGCCTCTTAAGGATAACAGTGATGAGCTATCCAGCTTAAACAAAATTTTGGACCGGATATGTCAAATTCACAGTACCCCCGGAAGGCCTGCAAACCACACCCACCGAGATTGTTGGGTTTTCAAACAGTCCGGCTGACTAAATGCCGAACACAAGGGGCTCGACGCGTCAAGCGAGGATGATGATAAACCCCACAAGCAGAGCACAGGAAAACAAAAGACTTTCCCACAAGAAGTCAAAGCAGTAAACTCACTTCATGTGATCATACGGAAAAACAAGGCGGCACCCACTAAGACGGGCCTCGCACGGTCCACCCCAACGGAACATCGAGATTGGATGTCAAAGCCAATCACTTTTGACCACCTGGATTACTCCAGAAGTATTCGGAATGCAGGATGGACTGCTCGATATTGGATCCTATAATCGACGGACTACAATTTACACAAGTCGATGGGCGGAGGCAGCGATTTAAACCTGCTATATCCAAACACAATCCGCAAGTTAGGGATAGACCTTACTAAAATTGAAATAGCCGCACTTCCTTTAAAGGAGTGGCGCCAGAGCCCCTCGCCAAGTGCACAGGCTCCTTATTACTAGAAGTTGTGTTGGTCACGAACAACTTCCGACGCAAAACTAATCTTTCATATGCCCGTTCAAAAGTAGCTATCAAGCACTATTGGGGCGTGAAGCTTTTGTCGCTTCAGCGCCATACCGCATTCGCGTCTCTTACACTTAAAATGCCGGTCCACGTGGCACCATTTCATTCGAGGTCATTTACGGACCCGGACACGGCTAAACGAGTCCGGCCTAAATAAGCTAGGGGCTCCTAGCCGCACACCCCTTCACAAGGGCTGCGCGTACAAGCAACAACGAGCTAATATAGACTCCGCTTTACTTGTTAATATTTTTCATATACTTTTTTCATACGATTTCCTTTCAAACTAACTTCCTCTCTTTTCTGGATGAACAATGTGCAAACCCGTCTAGGATAACGGCTGCGGAACACAGCGCGAGGCGTGCGGTAGGGACCCGTCATAAGCATTCTTTTGATTAAGACCTGCGTAAACCTTTTTCTTGTCTCTTGTTGCTATAATCCCCTGGTTTCTCATTATAACGAGTGGAGCAGACGTTTTGGCATCGGCGCGTCGGAGGACCCTGCCGTACCTAGACACTAGGGGCTTAGGGCATTGTTACGCCCATTATTATAAAGACCGAACACCTTAGGGAGTGTTGGCGTCTCGAGATTAGGCCTTATATGCATCAACTCGAATCATGTCTTTGGTCAAATGTTGGGTTTTCCGGCTCCTGTGTTTTGCTGCCTTCGTTCCGTATCATCGGCTAACGCGCACCGGAGAACTCTGCGATTGTGCCCCGGTTAATTTGGTGAAGCACCTCGATGAAAGCCGGCGGCGTCATGATATAACGAGAGACTGGTCAACCACTCTATCGACCATCGGAATGTTTAGAATTCCTCCGCTTTGACGAAGGACCGTTTCCCGGTCAGGCACACACGTGCCCCGAATTTGGATAGGGCGGTGCCCCTAGGGGCTATATCGTAGCTCCACCCTCGAACTCCAATGGCTAAGTGAAAGTGATAAAGCATCATAGTCCGGTTGCCTCGTTTGCTACGCTACCACCTCC
The DNA here is from genome assembly GCA_021437245.1 of Aegilops speltoides. NCBI lineage: Eukaryota > Viridiplantae > Streptophyta > Magnoliopsida > Poales > Poaceae > Aegilops > Aegilops speltoides. The sequence goes on along the minus strand of CM038145.1, from coordinate 272,746,670 downwards.
TCAACAGGACCAAGACGTCGGATTAAGTGTGAAAATGCGCTATTTTTGCGAACACCCCCGCACCTTGTGCGTGGGGGCTGAAGCGGAAGACTGCCATCTTTCAGGTTATACACACGTATACATAAACGGCCGCATAGGAGATATTTCAAATACTTGTAAGCACAAGTATAAGCGATTACATCATAACCATTGTTTTACAAAATAAAGCGTTCATTTGAGCGTGACATTTTTCGAAACTGCGACTCTATTACGAGCACCACGCATAACTTCACCAAAATAGTGCTCGGCGGGTAACCGCTTTCATCGAACCACAGGTTGCAACAGCGGCGGCATCCATCTCATCAATGTGTCTTCACACGGGCAAGGGCCATCCGCGCACCCTCTATGCAGGCCGACCGCTTCATCTCCTTGATATGCGGCACCGCCCCAAGAAACTGCTGTAATAAGCCAAAATAGCTCTTCGGCTTGGGGTTCTCCGGCCAGACATGAGTCACGATATCCGTCATGGCAAGTCCGGACAACCTATTCAGCTCAGCCCATTCGGCCAACCGATTGGTCAGCGGAGGTGAACGATCCGGACTATGGAATTGAGACCAAAATAGCTCTTCCGTCTTGTGATCCTTCTGACTTCGGAAGTGCACAACGGCATCCGCCGCACTTGCCGCTAAGTCCATATATGGATCCTCCGGACCCCACAACTGGCCAAGCTGGGCATACTTTGGATCCGTAAATCTGCGATGCAGCAGAAAAGGCTTGCCAACCACAATGTCCCCGGCCTAACGCAGTTCCTCCTTCATAGCTCGCATTGCAGAACGGGCATCCTTGGCTTCGGCGGTGGCCTTCCCCAGGTCTTCCCGCTTCGATAGGCGCTCCTTTTCAAGAGCGTCATTGCGGTCGGCAGCATCCTTCAATTTAACGTCCAATTCGGCCATCTCTTCCCTGCTTCGGCAGTGTGCAGCCCTTTCGGCTTCTAACTCCTCGGCCGCCCTCGAGGCAGCCGCATTACTTCTTCGGGCTTGCTCCTTGGCTTGAGCAAGTTCTGCCCGGAGCCTCTCCACAGCAGCAGCATCGTCTGTGTCAAGCACAAATATTGTAAGAGGAGGGCTTTGACCCGCTCAATAGGTGACTGCGGAGAATTAACTTACCTTGTGACTCGTCAAGTCGCTTGTTGACTAGCGCGATCTCCGCATCCGCTACATCGAGTTGCCGCATTAATTCGGCAACTCCATCAGTCCGGCTAGCCCCCGGACAATCCGCCACCTGCATAAGAAAGGCGACACTCAATACCTGTGATTTTGATCCTCAGCACGCTGTCGCTTCCGACAACCTACCGAGTCTCAGGGGCTACTATCTATACAGGGCGCACTTTCATGTGCAAAACTGTCAAAAAGACGCGTCGTTTTTACATACCTCAAACCCGCCAAACAAACTCGGCGGCATTATGCAATCCGCTTTCGGCGGATTTAAATCCTTCAATCACCATGCTCATCAATGCGGTGATCTTAAAGACGGACGCCCTCTCAAGCAGATCCTTGGCTCCCGGCGAACACTATTCGCGCCGAACTCTTCGGCTCTGCCGGGCTCGAGGATACCCTCCGTGGCGACACTTCAGGCTCGTCCTCCCTATCCGGCGGCAAGCGCAGCGAGCGGAGGCGTCTCGCTCTCCATCATCTCCGGACGAAGATCCCGAGCGAGCTCATCTAAGAAGGTCGCAGATCCGAACTACGAGGAAAAATTTTCGGTTATCCTCAGAAGCACAAATAGGGAGGTTTTTCATTAATGAATTCCCCTTTTCCTACTCACGGCTCGCTAGAGGGCCGATTCTTTAAAGAAGATTGCACGACCGGGGCCTCCCCGGACGCAGGACCCTCTGGTGAAGATTTCTTCCCCTGCTTAGAGGCTTTGGCCTCCGGGTCTTCGGAGGCGGTCCTCTTCTCTCCCCGGAGGGAGGGTGAGGGAGTCCTGGACTAGGGGGTGTCCAGACAGCCGGACTATCATCGTCCGCCGGACTCCAAGACCACGAAGATACAAGATTGAAGACTCCGTCCCGTGTCCGGATCGGACTTTCCTTGGCGTGGAAGGCAAGCTTGGCGATCTGGATATGTAGATCACCTACCATTGTAACCGACTACAGGTAACCCTAGCCCTCTCCGGTGTCTATATAAACCGGAGGGCTTTAATCCGTGGGACATAACCTCCATTACAACAATCATACCATAGGCTAGCTTTTAGGGTTTAGCCTCCTTGATCTCATGGTAGATCCGCTCTTGTACTACCCATATCATCAATATTAATCAAGCGGGGCGTGGGGTTTTACCTCCATCGAGAGGGCCGAACACAGGTAAAACATCGTGTCCCTTGTCTCCTGTTACCATCCACCTAGGCGCGCGATTCGGCACCCCCTACCGAGATCCGCGGTTTGACACCGACATTGGTGCTTTCATTGAGAGTTCCTCGTATGCGTCACCGATAGGCTTGATGGCTCCTTCAATCGACAACAACGCCGTCGGTGAGACTTTTCTCCCGGACAGATCTTCGTATTCGGCGGCCGCCTTCAGGGGCCAATTCTCTTGGCCATCTGGAGCAGATCGAAAGCTACGCCCCTGGCCATCAGGTCAGGTTCGTAAGCCTAAACTTCACGGCCGACATCCGCGGGGACTTGATCTTCGACGGACTCGAGCCGCAACCGAGCGTGTCACGCTGTCACGATGGGCATGATTTAGCTCTGCCACCGGACAGTGCCTTGGTGGCCGCACATGAATCCGCTCCGGCCCTTAGTCCGAGCTGATAAGCGCGGTCGAGGACGCTGGCTGGACACGCCTCGGGGCTGCACCTTCCACGGCGATGGAGCGAGCGCCCGAACTTGTCCCTTGTAAAGCTTCGTGACTCGAGGTGCGGACTCCTGCCGACTCGAACCTCTTGCGCCCTTGTCGAATCGATTGGGCGCCGATCATGGAGTTCACTACCGCGGACATCTTCCAACACTCACCCTTTGGCGACATTCTAAATTCGCTAAAGCATCTCTCGCTATCCGGAGAGCCTTGGCCGGATTATGGCCAGGATGGTTGGGATGCGGACGACGAAGAAATTCAAAACCCACCCACCTCCCACTTTGTAGCCACCGTTGACGATCTAACTGACATGCTAGACTACGACTCCGTAGACATCAACGGTATGGACGATGATGCCGGAGACGAACAAGAACCAGCGCCTACAGTGCACTGGAAGACCACCCCAACACATGACGTATATATGGTGGATACCCCAAAAGGAAGCGACGACGAGGAACAACGGGGCGCGGCAAAGGATAATCCCGCCGATAAACAACCAAAGCGGCGACGCAAGCGCTGCCCTAAGCCCCGCCTCGGCAAAGACAGCATCCCTAATGACCCAGCGTTAGAGCAGGGCAAACCAGTGGAAGACGAACACGCAACCAAGCAACCGTCCGAATAGGACGAACTGGACAATCAATCCAATCCCGGCGAAACCAACAGTCCAGACGACCTAACACTGGACATACCACCGGAACATAAGAATCTTCACAGAAGACTCGTCGCCACCGCAAGAAGCTTGAAGAAAAACGGAAGCTCAAAACAGCGGAAGACATACTCAGAATGAGGTGCAGCAAAGTGCTCCAAACCGCAGACAAATACGGCAATGGCCATCAATCAAAGAGCTACCCGAAGCGCAAGCTGCTGCCAGAATTTGACGAGGAAGCCGTAGAGCCCCCTCAGTCAAAGAACAAAGAGGCCGCCTGGTCGGATAGACGGCCAGATGATAGGCCAAAATCTACAAGCGGCGCCGCACACAAGCCGACTCATGACCCTAGGAAAACAGATGGCCCAGCCAGGTCAATTTACGGGCCAAAAAAGAGGGCCCCAGGAAGTAACGCTACACGTCAAGTGTCCGAAGACAGCGGTACACCCAAATACAGGGGCGCCGCACACCCACTATGTTTCACCAATGAGGTGCTAGATCATGAATTCCCAGCAGGGTTTAAACCCATAAACATAGGGCCTACGACAGAACAACAAACCCTGGAGTCTGGATAGAGGATTACATACTACACATACATATGGCTAGAGGAGATGACCTCCACGCCATAAAATATCTACCCCTCAAGCTCAAAGGGCCAGCTCGGCACTGGCTCAAAAGCCTCCCAGAAAACACTGTTGGAAGTTGGGAAGAGCTCGAGGACGCGTTTAGAGCAAATTTTCAAGGGACTTATGTCCGCCCTCCGGATCTGAGCGATCTAAGTCATATAACTCAACAGCCACGAGAGTCGTGGCAAAATGCAGAACAGGTTCCTTACTAAAAAGAACCAAATAGTCGACTGTCCGGACGCCGAAGCCTTAGCAGCTTTTAAACACAACGTCCGAGACGAATGGCTTGCCAGACACCTCGGCCAAGAAAAGCCGATGACAATGTCCGTGCTAACGAGCCTCATGACCCGCTTTTGCGCGGGGGAGGATAGCTGGCTAGCAAGATGCTGCACCAGCGACCCGAGTACATCCGAGAGTAGAGATGGAAACGGAAAATCATGGCGCAGAAAGGATCAGCGTCGGAATAAAGAAAAAAGCCCAAAGAATACGGCGGTCAACGCCGGATTCAAAAGCTCGCGGCCAAACAACAAAACACTGCCTCTTAAGGATAACAGTGATGAGCTATCCAGCTTAAACAAAATTTTTGACCGGATATGTTAAATCCACAGTACCCCCGGAAGGCCTGCAAACCACACCCACCGAGATTGTTGGGTTTTCAAACAGTCCGGCCGACTAAATGCCGAACACAAGGGGCTCGACGCGTCAAGCAAGGATGATGATAAACCCCACAAGCAGAGCACCAGAAAACAAAAGACTTTCCCACAAGAAGTCAAAGCAGTAAACTCACTTCATGTGATCATACGGAAAAACAAGGCGGCACCCGCTAAGACGGGCCTCGCACGGTCCACCCCAACGGAACATCGAGATTGGATGTCAAAGCCAATCACTTTTGACCACCTGGATTACTCCAGAAGTATTCGGAATGCAGGATGGACTGCTCTGATATTGGATCCTATAATCGACGGACTACAATTTACACAAGTCCTGATGGACGGAGGCAGCGATTTAAACCTGCTATATCCAAACACAATCCGCAAGTTCGGGATAGACCTTACTAAAATTCGACATAGCCGCACTTCCTTTAAAGGAGTGACGCCAGGCCCCTACGCCAAGTGCACAGGCTCCTTATTACTAGAAGTTGTGTTCGGGTCACCGAACAACTTCCGACGCGAAAAACTAATCTTTCATGTCGCCCCGTTCAAAAGTAGCTATCAAGCACTATTGGGACGTGAAGCTTTTGTCCGCTTCAACGCCATACCGCATTACGCGTCTCTTACACTTAAAATGCCCGGTCCACGTGGCACAATTTCATTGCGAGGGTCATTTACAGACCCCGGACACGGCTAGACGAGTCCGGCCTAAATAAGCTAGGGGCTCCCTAGCCGCACACCCCTTCACAAGGGGCTGCGCGTACAAGCAAGAACGAGCTAATATAGACTCCGCTTTACTTGTTAGTATTTTTCATATACTTTTTTCGCACGATTTCCTTTCAAACTAAGTTCCTCTCTTTTTGCAGATGAACAACGTGCACACCTGTCCAGGATAACTGCACAACGGAGACACAGGCGTAGACGTGCAGTAGGGACCCGTCGCAAGCATTCTTTTAAGATTAAGACCCTGCGTAAACCTTTTTTACTGTCTCTTGTTGCTATAATCACCTGGTTTCTCATTATAACCAGAGTGGAGCCTGACGTTTTGGCATCGGCCGCGTCAGAGGACCCTGCCCGTACCTGGACACTAGGGGCTTAGGGCATTGTTCTGCCCATTATTATAAAGACCGAACACCTTAGGGAGTGTTCGGCATCTCGAGTTAGGCCTTATATGAAGGAAATATGCCCTAGAGGCAATAATAAAGTTATTATTTATTTCCTTATTTCATGATAAATGTTTATCATTCATGCTAGAATTGTATTAAACCGGAAACATGATACATGTGTGAATGCATAGACAAACAATATGTCACTAGTATGCCTCTACTAGACTAGCTTGTTAATCAAAGATGGTTATGTTTCCTAACCATGAACAAAGAGTTGTTATTTGATTAACGAGGTCACATCATTGGTTGAATGATCGATTGACATGACCCATTCCATTAGCTTAGCACACGATCGTTTAGTATGTTGCTACTGCTTTTATCCATGACTTATACATGTTCCTGTAACTATGAGATTATGCAACTCCCGTTTACCGGAGGAACACTTTGGGTGCTACCAAACGTCACAACGTAACTGGGTGATTATAAAGGAGTACTACAGGTGTCTCCAAAGGCGAGATGTTGGGTTGGCGTATTTGAGATTAGATTTTGTCACTCCGATTGTCGGAGAGGTATCTCTGGGCCCTCTCGGTAATGCACATCACTGAAGCCTTGCAAGCAATACAACTAATGAGTTAGTTGTGAGATGATGTATTACGGAACGAGTAAAGAGACTTGCGATAACGAGATTGAACTAGGTATTGGATACCGACGATCGAATCTCGGGCAAGTAATATACCGATGACAAAGGGAACAACGTATGTTGTTATGCGGTCCGACCGACAAAGATCTTCGTAGAATATGTAGGAACCAATATGGGCATCCAGGTCCCGCTATTGGTTATTGACCGAGAATAGTTCTAGGTCATGTCTACATTGTTCTCGAACCGTAGGGTCCGCACGCTTAAGGTTTCGATGGCGCTTATTATGAGTTTATGTATTTTGATGTACCGAAGAAGTTCGAGTCCCGGATGTGATCACGGACATGACGAGGAGTCTCGAAATGGTCGAGACATAAAGATTGATATATTGGAAGCCTATGTTTGGAGTTCGAATGGTTCCAAGTAAAACAGGAATTTACTGAGTACCGGGGAGGTTACGGAACCCCGGGAGGTAAATGGGCCATAGTGGGCCTTGGTGGAAAGGAGAAGGGCCAGCCCTAGGTGGTCACAAGGCCTCCCCTTCCCTAGTCCTACTAGGACTAGGAAAGGGGCCGCCCCCTCTCTCTTTTTCCCCCTCCGGAATCCTAGTCCAACTAGGATTGGGGAATCCTACTCCCGAGGGAGTAGGACTCCTGTGGCGCCACCCTTGGCCGGCCAGCCCCTCCCCTTGCTCCTTTATATCACGGGGCGGGGGGCACCCTAGAACACACAAGTTTGATCTTTGGATCGTTCCTTAGCCGTGTCGGTGCCCCCTCCACCATATTCCACCTCGGTCATACCGTCATGAAGCTTAAGCGAAGCCTGCGCGATGAAACATCAAGATCGTCCCACGCCGTCGTCGTCTGACAGAACTCTCCTCGACACTCGGCTGGATCGAGTCGAGGGACGTCATCGAGCTGTCGTGTGTCAAGAACTTCGGGCGTCAGTAACGGCGCGGGATCGGTCGGATCGCGAGGAGAACGTCGACTACTTCCTCTACGTTGTGATCGCTTCCGCTTCGGGTCTACAAGGGTATGTAGACGACACTCTCCCCTCTCGTTGCTATTCATCACCATGATCTTGCGTGTGCGTAGGAAAATTTTTGAAATTACTACGTTCCCCAACATTATATGCATCAGCTCCGAATCATGTCTTTGGTCAAATGTTGGGTTTGCCCGGCTCCTCTATTTTGCTGCCTTACGTTCCGTATCATCGGCTAACGCGGCACCAGGAGAACTACTGCGATTGTGCCCCAATTCGGCTGGGCGAAGCACCTCAGTAGAGAAAGCCGAAAACTGACTGTCATGATACAGCGAGAGACTGGTCAACCACTCGATCGACCATCGGAATGTTTAGAATTCCTCCGCTTTGATGAAGGACCGTTTCCCGGTCAGGCACACACATGCCCCGAATTTGGATAGCGCGGTGCCCCAGGGGCTATATCGTAGCCCCACCCTCGAACTCCAATGGCTAAGTGAAAGTGATAAAGCATCATAGTCCGGTTGCCTCGTTTGCTACGCTATGTAGGATCGAAAGTATGTCTAGAGGGGGGTGATTAGACTACTTGACAATATAAAAATTCTGCCTTTTGGCAAAGAACAGTTTTTGGCAGATTCACAATTATGATCAAGTCAAGCATCACCCTACACATGCAATTCTAGAGTATAGGCAGCGGAAAGTAAATTGCACATGTAGTAAAGAGAGGTGGAGAAGAGCAAACGCAATTTTGGAGACGCGGAGATTTTTCTCGTGGTTCCGATAGGTGGTGCTATCGTACTTCCACGTTGATGGAGACTTCAACCCACGGAGGGTAACGGCTGCGAGAGTCCACGGAGGGCTCCACCCACGAAGGGTCCACGAAGAAGCAACCTTGTCTATTCCATCATGGCCTACGCCCACGGAGGGCTAGCCTTACTCGGGGTAGATCTTCACGAAGTAGGCGATCTCCATGCCCTTACAAACTTCTTGGTTCAACTCCACATCTCGATGACGGAGGCTCCCAAGCGACACCTAACAAATCTAGGAGGCACCACCCTCCAAAAGGTAATAGATGTTGTAGATGATGATGAACTCCTTGCTCTTGTGCTTCAAATGATAATCTCCCCAACACTCAACTCTCCTCACTGATTTGGTTGTGGTGGAAGAAAGGATTGAGTGGAAAGCAACTTGGGAAGGCCAGAGATCAAGCTTCATATGGTGGGAGTGGAGCAACTTGATCTCAACACAAGGGTAGGTAGTTCTCTTCTCAGAAATGTAAGGTAGGAGTGGTAGTTCTTTCGATGGCTCTCTCCACGAATGAAGAGGGGTGGAGGGTATTTATAGCCTCCACACAAAATCCAACCGTTACACACATTTGAGCAATCTCGGTGGGACCGAAGTGGACAACTCGGTGAGACCGAAAGTTCAAATAATGTGAACGTTGGGATTTTCGGTGGGACCGAAAATACAATCTCGGTGAGTCCGATTCCTGCAAAGACAAGAGCATGCCAATTTCGGTGAGACCGACTTCATCATCTCGGTGACACCGATTTGATGACGAAGGTTCTGAAGCTTGCAACTCACATCTCGGTGAGACCGAGTTCAGAATCGGAAAATCCGAGTTTGCTAGGGTTTGGCTTATGGCTGAGGTGGTTCATCTTGGTGTGGCTGAGTTTGGAAAATCGGTGGGACCGAGACTACTTATGAGTGTATATGGCGGTGAAAGTTGCTTGATAGTTTAGGAGATGTATCACTAAGCACTTGAGCAACCAGATCATCATCATAACCTCATCCCTTTTAATAGTATTGGCTTTTCCTATGGACTCAATGTGATCTTGGATCACTAAACCAAAAATGGAGTCTTGAGCTTTTGCCAATGCTTGCCTTAACATTTTGAGGGTCCACTTCTTGAGTCCTTGCCATACCCATATCATTGAACTCTCGAAATGATTCTCAAGTAACTATTAGTTCAATGATATATATGTTGTTATTAATTACCAAAACCACCCGGGATTAGTTGCACTTTCAATCTCCCCTTTTGGTAATTGATGACAACATATAGATCAAAGCTTCGACAAAGGATATAATCAATGAATAATATAAATCGCTTTGAGAAGTATGTGATAAGTAAGAGCTCCCCCTAAATTTGTGCATTATTTAAGATTTGCGTTTGAATGCAAATGCACAATCGATTAGGATCATGGGTCACTCTTCCATGTCACATACATCTTGGTGGAGCGCACAAAATTATAAGAATGAACAGCATGCACTCAATCACCAAGACATGAGTAAATGGTCATACAAGATATGAATGGCATATGATAAGTATTAAGCCCACATTAAAGCGTAGTACGACCAAGCACTCATTAAGGTAGAATCAAACGGAGTATCAAATACACTGAATGTCTCGAAAACCAAAAGTATCTCAAAGAAACCGCAAAAGAACGAAAGAGCAAAAGCGCAAAGACAACAGCACTCTCTCTCTCGAAGTCCTATGATCTATACAATTTCTCCCCCTTTGGCAACAAGTTACCAAAAAGTTCGAAAAAGCATAGAGCTAAGCGTCACTGGGGACTCTGCTGGCGGCTCCCATCTGGGTTGATGTCGGAGAGGATATGACAGCATCGGCGAAGACTTCAGCTGATGTCTCAGGTCTTTGGAGGAGTGGTCACCGGAGCTGGGGTTGGAGTAATCTTCTGAACTGTGGGAGGTCTTGAAGCTGTAGTCTGGTGTCGATCCACGGAATAGCAGTGATCGGGTCTGTGGGAACCGGAGCAGTCTGTTGCTGAAAATCCTGGACTAAGTCATCATGCATCTCACGCATAAGCTCTTCCTTCTCCCGCTTTGCTTCCTCAATGTCTCCCTCGAGCTTGTTGACGGTCACTTGTACTTCAGTCAGCTTCACGTCCAGAGCGTGGATCTTATCCTCAACAATCCTCTCTAAGCTCTCCTGAGACTGTTCAATGCTGGCCAGGCGTTGTTCAATCCTTTGAGTGGCTTCAAGAATTTGCTCTCCGAAACTCTTTGGTTTAGCTGCTGCTGCTGCTGCTTCCTTGTCAGCTTTGGCTTTCTTTGCTGCTTCGATCTTGGCTTGACCTTCAACAGATGTCGGATCCTCCTTATCCATCACAATATTTCCATCAGGGTAGAAGTGAGCTGTGGAATAGAATTGCATTATCATCTCATCGTTCCAACTGGTCAATTTCTAACCTACAAAGTCTGCAACACCACATGCAGTGAAACTTTCATGCACATGTGGAAAGAAATCTCTGTGCTCTTTGCTGTCAATGTACTTCCAGTCGACATATCCGGTGTCTGCGACTATGGGCTTCTTGTCCATCAAGCCACGGTCTCATAGAAGTCCTGCTGCTCTCTCGGTGTGAAATCTGGGATCTCTGGCAGTTCTTCTCCTCACGGCATATGGGTCGATTGTCTCCATAGCCCGAGACCTCTATCTTTCCTTGCCTTCATATCCTCGGCTTGAGGATGAGCATCATTATGTAGTGGCAGTTTTGGACGAAGTTTACAAAACTGGTCCTTCACCATCCGACTCAGGTGGTGGCACATCATCCTTGTTCTTTTCAGACGCTGGAATGTTCTGACGGTCTTCTTGGGCTTGGCGATGGGCTTTGCTGGAGCTGCCTTAGCTGGAGCAGATTTCTTGGGCTTTGATGTGGCTCGGCCTTAATGGCATCACCCATGAACTTTGGCTTCTGAGAAGGAGGCTGGGGTGCTTCCTCTTCCTCATCCTCTACTGCTGCATCATCATGCACTATCCTCTTTCTCTTGGAGGTTTTCTTCACTTTGCTTGCAGCTGCTTCTCCCAAATTTAGCTTCTTAGCAACAGTTGATCGCTTGACTTTCTTTGGTGCCCTTCTTAGTTTGTTGACTTTGTTGCTCTTTGGCAACAACCTTCCTTTAGGCTTTGAGGTCACCTCTTCCTCAACAACAAAGTCTGAATCCTCATCATCTGAATTCCTCTTCTTTCTAGCTCTGGTGGCTGCAGGAGGCAAGCCACTTGGTGTACTCCTCTCACCATCATCGATGAGCTACTAGGATCGGGACTAGTGCCTACCTCTGGAATGTCGCAATGGGTGTCTCGACCTGTTCTCGATTGTCACTAGCATCGACATGGTGACAACCTGTGAATAGATAAGGTGTAGTCAGAGAAGAAGAGTCATCACAAAATGCAGAAGTTTTTGCAAAAAAAAAGAGTTCAAATTCTAGTATTAAGTTTTCACAGAAGACATTTCGGTCAGACCGAGTTTAAGGTTCGGTGAATCCAAAGTGCAAAACAGAAGCTTGACACACCACTTTCGGTTTGACCGAAGTGGGTTTCGGTCCTGCCGAAAACACTAGGGTTTCACAGAACTTTCATTTCGGTCACACCGATTTTGCACAACTCGGTTGGACTGAAGGGTGCAGTGCAATGGCCATAGGCCAAATCGGTCACACCGAAACTATAAAATCGGTCTTACCGAGATGTGTTCGGTGGAAACCTAACCCTAAAACCTTTACTCGAATCTAGTTCAAACGAACTAATTTGGTGTACAGGAGGATTTCAATCGTGGCAAGATACTAGGCAATCCAAACGTGCATTGAATCAGAGATGGGAGCACGAGTGGGATCAAAACTCACCCTAACATGGTGGAGTTTTTCTCGGCGCAACGGCGCGGAGGAGATGTCCGTTGGCGGCGACGGAGACTGCGGCGAGGGCGCCTGAAGCGGCACGGCGATGATCCGGAGACCAGGGCGACGGCAGCAAGGGGTGTGGGGGCGAAACGTTTGAAGGAGAAATCAACGCGCGTGGCCCTCAGAATATATATACCCCTTCGCTGTCGGTGGGACCGAGTTGTAAAACTTCGGTGGCACCGAGATGGATAACTGCTAGGCGTTATGCACTTGATCACGCCGAAATTCACAACTCGGTTTCACCGAGGTGAAAACCTAGATCGATCTAAATGCTTTCGGTTCGACCGAGTTTGAGTGAGTTGGTCCGACCGAAATCAAATAGAAGGTTTTGGAAGTTAGCCCTTGACGGATCGGTGGCTCGAGTGCTCCTCACCCGAGGGTCCAAAATGACTTGTTCAAAATTTGTGATGTAAGCAAGAATAGAATTTGAGACAAGAAAGCATAGATAGCTAGGGAGGTACTTAGGCATTCTTGTCCATCCATTTGGTCGAAAAAATCAAAACGACCAAAACAACAAATGGATGTCCTCGAATGGATAAAATCATGCATCCAACATGCTCACACAATAAGATAGCAAATGAAATATGTGTCAAACATGCACAACAAAAATTCTAGCAACTAACACACAATTTGTCGATGACTAGGTCATCTTTATATGAGTATATTGACTTAGGAGCCAAATGAGAACATTTGATCATAGGTCATACTCATCGTTTAAGCACAAGTGGGGTTACCACTTTTACATAAAGCATTGATGTGTTCACATCATTTGAAGATGCTTTAGCTCAATTTTTAGAGCAAAGCTCCCCCTAGATGTGAGAACCCTTTTAAAGGGTCAAACTAACCTTGGGTTGTCGTAGAAGACTTCATGTAGATGTTGAAGATGTGGATGCTCAATGTTGATGAAGATCATCAAGAGTTGGGAGCTATCCTTTGGATTCGGGCACTTTCAATACCTACATGGGTTAGTCCCACAAGGAACAAACAAGGATATCCATGGACATAGATTGAAGTTCACAATAGATGATGTCCATGAAAGCAATGATTACCTTGTCCCTTGACTTACCAACAAGAGGGTTTGTGACTCCATGAACTAGTGCAAGATGTGGAAGTTGGTTGCACATGTTTTTGCCAAAATGAATGTGAGTGAAGTATGTTGGCGGAGTCACCCTCAAGAACTCTCTAGTTCTTCTTCTTCGGGATCCACATCATCTTGATGGGAATCCTTGGGGTTGTAGTTGAGCTTGACGAAGTAGAACTTGACATTTCCTTGGGAACCCACTTGACCATGGCTTTAGGTGCTTCAACAAATGCATCAATCTCCTCTTGAAGCTTGTCCTTGCCTTTTAGCTTGTGGTCTTGTGGTGGAAGGTCATCTTGAGCTTGTTCCACCTTGGAAGAAGTAGGATCATACTTCTCCTTTTGAGGAACAAACTGTGGAGTAGGATATTGACCTTCTTCCCATTCAACACCTTCGGCGTTGAACTTTCGCTCAAAACCAATTCCTTGATTCTTCCGGTGCCTTCCTTGCTTGCGAATAATTTCCTCAAAGTTCTTGCTTCCGGCAAGGCTCTGTAGACACCTTTCTCTATGATCCCTTTCAATAAACTTGCTCAAGTGTAACTTGGCTTGAAACATTGTTAGTGGAATCAAAAGAACTACTAGAAGCAACAATATTGGATTTAGCATGGTTATTGCTACTACTAGAGGAAGAATTTTTCTTATGCTTGTCATGCTTAGTCTTAATGGGTGGCAAGAAATTAGACAAGAGAAGTCGTTTGGCAAGATATGAAGAACTCTTCTTTCGAAGATCGTCATTGATTGCTTTTAGAAACTCATGTTCTTGCTCGAGAGTGAGCTTCTCGAAGCGTAGCTTCTCATGAGATCTTAGGAGCTCTCTATGATCTTCTTGAGTTGTTTCATGAGCTAACTTAAGAGTGTTTAGTTCTTTAGTTAGACGCTCAATCTCCTTCATAGCATTGTCATTCGACTCTTCCCGACTATAAAGACTACTAACAAGTTCATCGTTACTAGGCTCATTGGATTTATCATGCAAGAGTTCATCTTCACCAAGCAAGTCATCCTCATCACTATTGAAGTCAATGAATTCAGGGTGTGGTACCTTGGGGCCTTTAGCCATGAAGCATCTTCCAATTCCCTCATTCGGTGAATCAAATAAGTCGTAGGAGTTGGAGTTGGAGGATACGAGAGCAAGACCGGCAACACCTTCATCTTGACTGTAGTCGGAGTTGGAGTGATAGCTTCCTTCGGATTGATTGTCTGAGTCGGGCCGGAGACCCATTCACCTACATGAGCTTGATGTTTTCTTCTTGTGTAGCTCCTTGATGACTTGTCTTTCCTCTCCGAATCCTTGCTTCTCCGAGAGGGTCTTCGCTCATAACGATCATCTCTACTCCTTCTCTCTTCCGAGGTGACTCATCTCTTGAGCTTCTTCTTCTTGGAGATTCTTCTCTTCTCTTGTGGGGAGCCGTACACTCATTTGAGTAGTGTCCGGGTCTTCCACAATTGTAGAAGTTTCGATCACGACTAGAAGATCTCTTTTCATCATATGATCTAGACTTTGAGCTTCTCTCTTTGCCTCTATTCTTGTAGAATTTGTTGAAGTTCTTGACCATTAGGCTTATCTCTTCATTGGAAACTAACTTGTCACTTGAGGTTGTGGGAGCATCACTTGTAGCTTTGTAAGCACCACTTGACTTGTTGTGAAGCTCTTCCTTATCCTTAAGTGTCATCTCATGAGCAACAATTCTTCCAATGACTTCGGTTGGCTTGAGATTCTTGTTGTTTGGCATCATTTGGATCAAAGTGCACACGGTGTCATACTTTCCATCCAAAGCTCTGAGAATCTTCTTGATGATGAATTGGTCGGTCATTTCTTCGCTTCCTAAGCCGGCAATCTCATTTGTGATGAGAGCAAGCCTAGAGTACATTTCAGCGACTCCTTCACCATCCTTCATCTTGAACTTGTCAAGTTGACCTTGAAGAATATCTAGCTTTGATTCCTTCACGGACTCGGTACCTTCGTGCATTTCAACCAAAGTATCCCAAATCTCTTTTGCATTCTCAAGACGGCTGATTTTGTTGAACTCCTCGGGACACAAGGCATTGAAGAGAATGTCACAAGCTTGAGCATTGTTTTGCAACATCCGCAATTCTTCCGTTGTAGCTTCGCGATCCGGAAATTTTCCTTCCTCGAAGAATTCACCTTGCATACCAACACAAATAATGCCCCATGCGGCTGGGTTATGACCAAGAATATGCATTTTCATTTTATGCTTCCAACTAGCAAAATTTGTACCATCAAAGTAAGGACCTCTATGAAAATTACCCTCACTAGACGCCATACTCTCCTAGGTTGTGAAACCAAGCTTATGGAGTCCAATGCAATGGAAACCAATACAATGGAGACCAAAGCTCTGATACCACTTGTAGGATCGAAAGTATGTCTAGAGGGGGTGATTAGACTACTTGACAATATAAAAATTCTGCCTTTTGGCAAAGAACAGTTTTTGGCAGATTCACAATTATGATCAAGTCAAGCATCACCCTACACATGCAATTCTAGAGTATAGGCAGCGGAAAGTAAATTGCACATGTAGTAAAGAGAGGTGGAGAAGAGCAAACGCAATTTTGGAGACGCGGAGATTTTTCTCGTGGTTCCGATAGGTGGTGCTATCGTACTTCCACGTTGATGGAGACTTCAACCCACGGAGGGTAACGGCTGCGAGAGTCCACGGAGGGCTCCACCCACGAAGGGTCCACGAAGAAGCAACCTTGTCTATTCCATCATGGCCTATGCCCACGGAGGGCTAGCCTTACTCGGGGTAGATCTTCACGAAGTAGGCGATCTCCTTGCCCTTACAAACTTCTTGGTTCAACTCCACATCTCGATGATGGAGGCTCCCAAGCGACACCTAACCAATCTAGGAGGCACCACCCTCCAAAAGGTAATAGATGTTGTAGATGATGATGAACTCCTTGCTCTTGTGCTTCAAATGATAATCTCCCCAACACTCAACTCTCCTCACTGATTTGGCTGTGGTGGAAGAAAGGATTGAGTGGAAAGCAACTTGGGAAGGCTAGGGATCAAGCTTCATATGGTGGGAGTGGAGCAACTTGATCTCAACACAAGGGTAGGTAGTTCTCTTCTCAGAAATGTAAGGTAGGAGTGGTAGTTCTTTCTGATGGCTCTCTCCACGAATGAAGAGGGGGTGGAGGGGTATTTATAGCCTCCACACAAAATCCAACCGTTACACACATTTGAGCAATCTCGGTGGGACCAAAGTGGACAACTCGGTGAGACCGAAAGTTCAAATAATGTGAACGTTGGGATTTTCGGTGGGACCGAAAATACAATCTCGGTGAGTCCGATTCCTGCAAAGACAAGAGCATGCCAATTTCGGTGAGACCGACTTCATCATCTCGGTGACACCGATTTGATGACAGAAGGTTACAGAAGCTTGGCAACTCACATCTCGGTGAGACCGAGTTCAGAATCGGAAAATCCGAGTTTGCTAGGGTTTGGCTTATGGCTGAGATGGTTCATCTCGGTGTGACTGAGTTTGGAAAATCGGTGGGACCGAGACTCCTTATGAGTGTATATGGCAGTGAAAGTTGCTGATAGTTTAGGAGATGTATCACTAAGCACTTGAGCAACCAGATCATCATCATAACCTCATCCCCTTTTAATAGTATTGGCTTTTCCTATGGACTCAATGTGATCTTGGATCACTAAACCAATAAATGGAGTCTTGAGCTTTTGCCAATGCTTGCCTTAGCATTTTGAGGGGTCCACTTCTTCAGTCCTTGCCATACCCATATCATTGAACTCTCTGAAATGATTCTCAAGTAACTATTAGTTCAATGATATATATGTTGTTATTAATTACCAAAACCACCCGGGGATTAGTTGCACTTTCACGCTACCACCTCCTCAACAGGACCGAGACGTCGGATTAAGTGTGAAAATGCACTATTTTTGCGAACACCCCCGCACCTTGTGCGTGGGGGCTGAAGCCGAAGACTGCCATCTTTCAGGTTATACACACGTATACATAAACGGCCGCATAGGAGATATTTCAAATACTTGAAAGCACAAGTATAAAAAGCGATTACATCATAACCATTGTTTTACAAAATAAAACGTTCATTTGAACGTGACATTGTTCGAGCACTGCGACTCTATTACACGAGCACCACGCATAACTTCGCCAAAATAGTGCTCGGCGGGTAACCGGCTTTCATCCGAACCCTGGGTTGCAACAGCGGCGGCATCCATCTCTGTCCAATGTGTCTTCACATGGGCAAGGGCCATCCACGCACCCTCTATGTAGGTCGACCGCATCATCTCCTTGATATGCGGCACCGCCCCAAGAAACTGTTGTAATAAGACAAAATAGCTCTTTGGCTTGGGGTTCTTCGGCCAGACATGAGTCACGATATCCGCCATGGCAAGTCCGGACAACCTATTCAGCTCAGCCCATTCGGCCAACTGATCAGTCAGCAGAAGTGAACGATCCGGACTATGGAATTGAGACCAAAATAACTCTTCCGTCTTGTGATCCTTCTGACTTCGGAAGTGCACAACAGCATCTGCCACACTTGCCGCTAAGTCCATATATGGATCCTCCGGACCCCACAACTGGCCAAGCTAGGCATACTTTGGATCTGTAAATCTGCGACGCGGCAGAAAAGGCTTGCCAACCACAATGTCCCCGGCCAGACGCAATTCCTCCTTCATAGCCCGCATTGCAGAACGGGCATCCTTGGCTTCGGCGGTGGCCTTCCCCAGGTCTTCCCACTCCGATAGGCGCTTCTTTTCAAGAGCTTCATTGCGGTCGGCAGCATCCTTCAATTTAACGGCCAATTCGGCCATCTCTTCCCTGCTTCGGCAGTGTGCAGCCCTTTCGGCTTCTAACTCCTCGGCCGCCCTCGAGGCAGCCGCATTACTTCTTCGGGCTTGCTCCTTGGCTTGAGCAAGTTCTGCCCGGAGCCTCTCCACAGCAGCAGCACCGTCTGTGTCAAACACAAATATTGTAAGAGGAGGGCTTTGACCCCCTCAATAGGTGACTGCGGAGAAATAACTTACCTTGCGACTCGTCAAGTCGCTTGTTGACTAGCGCGATGTCCGCATCCGCTACATCGAGTTGCCGCATTAATTCGGCAACTCCATCAGTCCGGCTAGCCCCCGTACTATCCGCCACCTGCATAAGAAAGGTGACACTCAATACCTATGATTTTGATCCTCGGCACGTTGTCGCTTCCGACAACCTAACGAGTCTCAGGGGCTACTATCTATACAGGGCACACTTTCATGTGCAAAACTGTCAAAAAGGCGCGTCGTTTTTACGTACCTCAAACCCCGCCAGCAAACTCCTGACGGCATTATGCAATCCGCTTTCGGCGGACGAAATCCTTCCAATCACCAGGCTCATCAATGCACAGTGATTTTCTGAGACGGACGCCCTCTCAAGCAGATCCTTCAGCTCCCCCGGCCGAACACTATTCGGCGCCGAACTCTTCGGCTCTGCCGGGCTCGGGGATACCCTCCGTGACGACACTTCAGGCTCGTCCGTCCTATCCGACGGCGCAGCAGACGGAGGCGTCTCGCTCTCCATCATCTCCGGACGAAGATCCCCCAAAGACGAGCTCATTTGAGAAGGTCGCAGATCCGAACTACGAGGAAAAAAATTTGGTTATCCTCAGAAGCACAAATAGGGATGTTTTTCATTAATGAATTCCCCTTTTCCTACTCACGGCTCGTTGGAGGGCCGATTCTTTAAAGAAGATTGCACGACCGGGGCCTCCCCGGACGCAGGACCCTCTGGTGAAGATTTCTTCCCCCGCTTAGAGGCTTTGGCCTCCGGGTCTTCGGAGGCGGTCCTCTTCTCTCCCCGGAGGGAGGGATTCTCGATCACCCCTTCTTCAAGTGCCCTCTTGGGCAAGGTGGTAGCTCCTCTATTTTCCCCTTCGCCTCCTTCTGAAGGCGCGACCTCCAACATTCTGACCAGCACGGGCTCCGGTGCGGTCTCTGGGAGGGGGGCCGGACACCTTATCAGCTTTGCTTGCGCGATCCACTCCTGCTGGAGGATAACGGGTTAAAAAGCGAATTATGAAAAGCAAACAAACGGTGCGTCCAAGCACAGAGCTACTTACTCGAGTATCCGGGCGATTGCAGCTTAGGCCGGCATCCTCGGTCAGTCCCGGACACACCACTTGTGGTCCGAAGAACAACTTGTACATCACCACGGGTGTCGTACCCATGAAGTGTTGGAGAGTTCGTGGTCCCTCCGGATTGAACTCCCATAACCGGAGAGGACGACGTTTACAGGGCAGGTGACACCTGATTAGCATAACCTGCATCACCACGACCAGATCGATCTCCCTCGCTTGGAGGTCTCAAATCCGGCCCTGCAATAGGGGCATGTCTTTTGGCGGCCCCCAATTGAGCCCTTGGTTGACCCACGACATCAACCGTCGCAGAGGTCCCGAGCGGAACGGAGGCGGCGGCTTCTGCCTGCTGCCCCTCGGAGCGGTGATATAGAACCACTCCTGCTGCCACAAACCGAGCTCCTCTGGGAAGGAGCCCTCAGGCCACGGGGCATCGGTCCTCCTGCTTACGGCCGCACTGCCGCATTCAGCTTGACACCCCCCGATCCTCTTTGGCTCCACATTGAAGGTCTTCAGCCACAGGCCGAAGTGGGGGGTGACGCGGAGGAAAGCTTCACAGACAATGATGAATGCAAAGATATGGAGGATGGACTCCGAAGCCAAGTCGTGGAATTCCAACCCGTAGTAGAACATGAGCCCTCTCACAAAAGGATCCGTCGGGAAGCCTAAACCCCAACGGAGGTGGGATACAAAGACGACATATTCGCCGGGCTCAGGGGTGGGGATGGCCTGCCCTTCGGCGGGCAGCCTGTGCGAAATCTCGTGGGACAGGTACTTGGCTTCTTGCAGCTTTAGCACGTCCTCCTCTGTAACGGAGGAGGGCATCCACCGGCCCTGAAGGTCGGAGCCGTACATTGTTGAAGGTCCGAAGCGCTCGAATCTGGGGCTCTGGGTGTTGGAACTTGGAGCAAGGAGAAGATCGGTGGAAGATTGAAGAAAAGAACGAGCCTTGGTCCTATTATAAAGAGGGGGAATACCAAGAGCCGTCTCCGTGACCGTTCGGGATTCGCCTTCGATAGAGGAGGCGTGGCGACGGGCCCGGTTGGGTTACCCACGTCCGTATTGATGAGAATCCCGGAATAAGGGGAACACGATCTCTGCTTCGACAAGACGTGCTAAGGAAACCGCTTCGCTAAACGCGCTGAGGCGGCATAATAAAAAACGATTCAAGTAAAGGCTTGGTAGTGGTGTGACGTCACGCTGCAAAATATGTCAGCAGATTGAACTTGTGTACATTTTATTCTCTCTACGGTGGAATGTGGAATTTATTTTGCAGAGCCGGACACTATCCGGGTGTTCACAATCTTTTTTGGATTATTCAAAGGAGGAACCCGCCTTGCAATGCCGAACATTATGCATGCCGGACTCATCGTCATTGAAGCCAGGTTCAGGGGCTACTGAGGGAGTCCTGGACTAGGGGGTGTCTGGACCGCCGGACTATCATCGTCCGCCGGACTCCAAGACCACGAAGATAGAAGATTGAAGACTCTGTCCCGTGTCCGGATGGGACTTTCCTTGGCGTGGAAGGCAAGCTTGGCGATACGGATATGTAGATCTCCTACCATTGTAACCGACTCTGTGTAACCCTAGCCCTCTCCGGTCTATATAAACCGGAGGGCTTTAGTCCGTAGGACATAACCTCCATTACAACAATCATACCATAGGCTAGCTTTTAGGGTTTAGCCTCCTTGATCTCGTGGTAGATCCACTCTTGTACTACCCATATCATCAATATTAATCAAGCAGGACGTAGGGTTTTACCTCCATCGAGAGGGCCCGAACCTGGGTAAAACATTGTGTCCCTTGTCTCCTATTACCATCCTCCTAGACGCACAGTTCGGGACCCCCTACCCGAGATCCGCCGGTTTTGACACCGACAGAGGGATTCTCGATCCCCCCTTCTTCAAGTGCCCTCTTGGGCAAGGTGGTAGCTCCTCTATTTTCCCCTTCGCCTCCTTCTGAAGGCGCGACCTCCAACATTCTGACCAGCACGGGCTCCGGTGCGGTCTCTGGGAGGGGGGCCGGACACCTTATCATCTTTGCTTGCGCGATCCACTCCTGCTGGAGGATAGCGGGTTAAAAAGCGAATTATGAAAAGCAAACAAATGGTGCGTCCAAGCACGGAGCTACTTACTCGAGTATTCGGGCGATTGCAGCTTAGGCCAGCATCCTCGGTCAGTCCCGGACACACCACTTGTGGTCCGAAGAACAACTTGAACATCTCCACGGGTGTCGTACCCATGAAGTGTTGGGGAGTCCGTGGTCCCTCCGGATTGAACTCCCATAACCGGAGAGGACGGCGTTTGCAGGGCAGGAGACGCCTGATTAGCATAACCTGCATCACCACGACCAGATCGATCTCCCTCGCTTGGAGGTCTCGAATCCGGCCCTGCAATAGGGGCACGTCTTTTGGCGGCCCCCAATTGAGCCCTTGGTTGACCCACGACATCAACCATCGCGGAGGTCCCGAGCGGAACGGAGGTGGCGGCTTCTGCCTGCTGCCCCTCGGAGCGGTGATATAGAACCACTCCTGCTGCCACAAGCCGAGCTCCTCTGGGAAGGAGCCCTCAGGCCATGGGGCATCGGCCCTCCTACTTACGGCCGCCCCGCCGCATTCAGCTTGACACCCCCCGATCATCTTCGGCTCCACATTGAAGGTCTTCAGCCACAGGCCGAAGTGGGGGGTGACGCGGAGGAAGGCTTCGCAGACAACGATGAATGTAGAGATATGGAGGATGGACTCCGGAGCCAAGTCGTGGAATTCCAACCCGTAGTAGAACATGAGCCCTCTCACAAAAGGATCCGTCGGGAAGCCTAAACCCCGACGGAGGTGGGATACAAAGACGACATATTCGCCGGGCTCAGGGGTGGGGATGGCCTGCCCTTCGGCTGGCAGCCTGTGCGAAATCTCGTGGGACGGGTACTTGGCTTCTCGCAGCTTTAGCATGTTGTCCTCTGTAATGGAGGAGGGCATCCACTGGCCCTGAAGGTCGGAGCCGGACATTGTTGAAGGTCCGAAGCGCTCGAATCTGGGGCTCTGGGTGTTGGAACTTGGAGCAAGGAGAAGATTCGGTGGAAGATTGAAGAAAAGAACGAGCATTGGTCCTATTATAAAGAGGGGGAATACCAAGAGCCGTCTCCGTGACTGTTCGGGATTCGCCTTCGATAGAGGAGGCGTGGCGACGGGCGCTGTTGGGTTACCCACGTCCGTATTGAAGAGAATCCCGGAATAAGGGGAACACGATCTCTGCCTCGAGAAGACGTGCCAAGGAAACCGCTTCGCTAAACGCGCTGAGGCGGCATAATAAAAAACGATTCAAGTAAAGGCTTGGTAGTGGTGTGACGTCACGCCGCAAAATACGTCAGCAGATTGAACTTGTGTACATTTTATTCTCTCTACGGTGGAATGTGGAATTTATTTTGCAGAGCCGGACACTATCCGGGTGTTCATAATCTTTTCTGGATTATTCAAAGGAGGAACCCGCCTTGCAATGCCGAACATTATGCGCGCCGGACTCATCGTCATTGAGGCCAGGTTCAGGGGCTACTGAGGGAGTCCTGGACTAGGGGGTGTCCGGACAGCCAGACTATCATCGTCCGCCGGACTCCAAGACCACGAAGATACAAGATTGAAGACTCCGTCCCTTGTCCGGATGGGACTTTCCTTGGCGTGGAAGGCAAGCTTGGCGATACGGATATGTAGATCACCTACCATTGTAACCGACTCTGTGTAACCCTAGCCCTCTCCGGTGTCTATATAAACCGGAGGGCTTTAGTCCGTAGGACATAACCTCCATTACAACAATCATACCATAGGCTAGCTTTTAGGTTTTAGCCTCCTTGATCTCGTGGTAGATCCACTCTTGTACTACCCATATCATCAATATTAATCAAGTAGGACGTAGGGTTTTACCTCCATCGAGAGGGCCCGAACCTGGGTAAAACATCGTGTCCCTTGTCTCCTGTTACCATCCGCCTAGACGCAAAGTTCGGGACCCCCTACCCGAGTTCCGCCGGTTTTGACATCGACACTAGGGCAGCCACCCCCCTTTCCTTCCCCCCGTGCACCAAATATGGAAGGGGGCTGCTAGGTAGGCACCTAGGGCAGCTGCCGGCCCCTTGGGGCGCGCCTTAGGCTGCCTCCTGCTACTTCTTGAGCTTGCGTTGGTTTTTTTCTTGAAGAGGAAAGGGTGATACAAGAAAGTAGAGATAAGTATTTGTCTTAGTTTGAGAACCAAGGTATCAATCCAGTAGGAGATACAAGCAAGTTTCCAATCTATGCACGTGCACAAACAATCAAACTCTTGCACCCAACACGATAAAGGGGTTGTCAATCCCTTCACGGTTACTTGCAAGGATGAGATCTAATAGAGATGGATATAAAAGATTATTAAAATGGAAAACAAAGTAAAAGTAAATAAATTGCAGCAAGGTATTTTTGGTTTTTTTCGTTTATAGATCTGAAAATATATGATGGAAAATAGACCCGGGGGCCATAGGTTTCACTAGAGGCTTCTCTCTTGAAGAAAGCATACGGTGGGTAATAAAATTTTTGTTGAGCAATTGATAGAAAAGCGCAAAGTTATGGCGATATCTAAGGCAATGATCATGAATATAGGCATCACGTCGGTGATAAGTAGACCGACCCCTGCCTGCATCTACCACTATTACTCCACACATCGACCACTATCTAGCATGCATCTAGAGTATTAAGTTCAGAAGAACAGAGTAACGCCTTAAGTAAGATGACATGATGTAGAGGGATAAACTCAAGCAATATAATATAAACCCCATCTTTTTATCCTTGATGGCAACAATACAACACGTGCCTCGCTACCCCTACTATGTCACTGGGTGAGGACACCGCAAGATTGAACCAAAACTAAGCACCACTCCCTGTAAGTGCATCTAGTGCCCCTTAGTGATTTTGGTGTATTGAAGACTTATAGGTTAAGTAACTGATGCGTTTGTGATTGTACACAGGTCTATAAGTCTATGAGGAGTTTGATATTTACAGAGAAAGTCGACCCTAAAATGAAGTTCTTCAATCAAGACTTTGATATTCTGAAGACTTTCTGAAGACTTTGAAAGTGAAGAAATTGGTGTGACCTTGAAGACTTGATAATCATTCGAGGAATATGATGCGTGAAGACTTTTGTTTTCGTAGTTTCATTTTCTCTTTCTTGAGTCATAGGAAACACCGTACTGTTAAAGGGGGTTGAGGAAATACTAAGGAAAAATTTCCATTTGATGCTCAACTCAAAATCCTACACCTACCAATCCCTTCGAGTGAAGCCATTGGAAATCTCATACAGATTCACCAAATTCATCGATGTGAGACGCAGTTCTTCTGCTCATTGAGGACTTTGCTCGACCGAGGAGTTAGGAATTCGCCAAAGTCGGATTGCCTACATGAGGAACATGATAGCCCCGAGGAATTTGAGAGTCAAAATTCCGACCGTTCTTTCATCTTCTTGGCGCGGACCAAAATATCTTATCCACCTAACGGTCATATCATTGAAGGGCATTTATGTCTTATCATGTCGGGCTGCTCCCTAGGCTATAAATAGCCGCCCCCTACAACCACTAGTTGGTTGGCTGCTCCGAGAGAACTTGACACTTGTCATTTGAGAGCAACCCATCCTCCGAGGACTTTGAGCAAAAATCATCAAGTGAGGAAAATCCCAAAACCAAACCCACACAAACCCCAAGTGATTGAGCATCACTGAAGAAATTGATCCTGCGTGGATCCGACACTTGTTACCTTTGAAGACTGTGCTTCTTCCAGACGGTTAGGCGTCAAGGTCTAGAGCATCCAAGAGGAATTGTGGATCGCCGAGTGACCAAGTCTGTGAAGGTTTGGAAGTCACCTGAAGACTTACCACGAGTGATTGGACGAGGCTGCGTGGTCTTAGTTCAAGGAGAATACGGTGAGGATGGGTGTCTGAGTTGCGGCTCGAGATCGGGTGTCCGGACTGTGTGTCCTCGAGTTTAAATACTCACCGCTCCAACCAGACGTATAACCGAGACAGCAGCTTGGAACTGGTTTACCAAATCATTGTCTTCATCAACTGCTGGTTCTATTTCCTCAACTCATTCATTTCCTCATTCTGTGTTGCATGTTGTTCATATCTGTGCTTGAAGACTTTGACTGAAGACTTTCACAAATTCCTCATTTCAATTTCTTCAGTCTGTTTGTCTTCATCTTGTTATCCTGTGTTTACTCTTTCCGTACTCTGTCTTAGTCTTCATTTCATCATGCTGACTATGTGTGTATCCCGTTACGTTTACTTCTGAGTACATATTCCGCTGCAAGTAATTCTTCGCTAAGGAATTTCCTCACCGGCAAATTCCTCAGTGAAGAATTTCATAAAAATCGCCTATTCACCCCCCTCTAGTCGATATAATGCACTTTCAATTGGTATCAGAGCGAGGTACTCCCTTGTTCTGTGTGATTTTGGTTTAACCACTTGGAGTTCTAGTTATGTCGACCACAGGTATGAAGAAAGTGACATGCCCTATCTTTGACGGTCATGACTATCCCAAGTGGAAGGCCATGATGAAGAAGCGTCTCATGGCTAAGAACAGCGAGCTGTGGACCGTCACTGAGATTGGTCTTACTGATCTATGCAAGATGGCGAATGCTGATGATATTCGCAAGTACACTCGACTTGATATCATAGCGAAGGATATCATCTGCTCCTGCCTATCCAGAGATCAATTCGGGCGAATTATGCATCTTGGCAATTCAAAGCTTATCTGGGACCGAATCTCTGATGTCTATGAAGGTCATCGAACTTGTCATGATCCCTGGTTTGAGGACTTCAAGGAATCTCTCAAAACGATGACTCTCGAGCCAGAATCATCATCGTCTGCATCTTGTCTTATGGCAAATGGTGCTGAGGTAACCGAATGCTCCTCATCCGAGTCTTGTGATGATGAATCTGATAATGATGAATCTGATAATGACATTGAATCCTCCTATACTAAACTCATTTGTGTTGCCACTAAACAACAAATGGTTTTAGAAAAAACTCAAGATATGCTAGAAAGAAGTGATAATATGTTGCGCAAAGAAATGGATCAGTCAAAAGCATTGGGTGAATGTCTTCAGAGAATTCACTCCAAGTTTGACGCCCTTCAAGATCAACATAATACCCTCTTGACTGATCATGAGAAGCTTTCTCTTGAAGCTCTTCAAAGAAAGGAAGATCTTGAAAAGCTAAGAGTGTGTTATGAAGATCTTCAGAAGGAGCGCGATTCATTACTAGCTCAACAAATCAGCGCTTCTCAGGAAGAATTTGTTCCTCCATGCTTAAAGTGCATTGAACGTGAATCTGCTAATTCTTCACCTGAATGTAAAAATGCTTCAACTGTTACAAATTCTTCATCTGCCTCTGCTATCACTAATTCCTCATCTGAGGACATTGCTAGTATCACTTGACAATGCAGGTTGAAGGAATTGTACATGACAGCATGTACAAAAGCCTCAAAGGGCATCAGACACTTTGTGATGTGCTCAAAAAGCAGATCCTCAACAGAAACCCTAGGAAAGAGGGTATTGCTTTTGAGAGGAAACTCAATGCCGATGGAACATATGGAAGCCTGAGCAGTTTCCCAAAACCTCATGGGTTGCTGCAAAGGGACCTCCAGTTGATCCATCTAACTTATCTGGCTTTACATGTGAATCTCCTCATTCTTCTGATGAGTCATTTGACTCAACTATAAACTGTTCAAAAATCGAAATGGTGAAGTATTTGCTAGATATGTTGGCACTAATCTGCAGAACGGTTCCCCTATGAAGAAAATCTGGGTTCCCAAAAGCTGTGTTGAAAGTCTTCAGGTGAATGTCCTCATGACACCACCTGTGAAGAACAGGAACCCCAGATCAAATTCTTCATATGGACCAAACTCTTCATATGGATCCAAATCCTCATATGGACCAAATTCTTCACGAGGATCAAATTCCTTAACTGGATCAAAGTCCTCATATAGTTATCATCGTGCTAACAACTCTGTCTCTCAGGGTAGAGCTAAGGGCTATGAATATGTGCATTATTCTTCAAACCATTATGTTCATAAGTCCTCGAAGAATTACTCTGCTTATTCATATGCTTACCCTAACCCCTCCTATGCTAAGCGAAACGGTTTGGCATCTTTGCCACCTTTCTCACATGGTGCTCGCAGGATGATGAATTCTTTGCCACCCCTCCAGATGTGGGTGGTCAAGAAAAATAACTAATCTCTTCTGCAGGGTCAGGTCTCCAGACGTGCTCTAACGTCTGAAGAATTTGCTGGGGACCTGACAAAATGCCTGAAAGGACGCATGCTAATCATGATGAAATGAACTTTCATTTCACACGTCCTCATACTGTTATATCTGTTTTACTGCGTGATGAAATTCATCTGATGAACTTGATATCATATTCTTCACTGATGAAGCATATGAGATTGTAAGTTACACTAATTCATCTGCAGGATGATCAACCCAAAACCACTGAATGGGTCCTCGATAGTGGATGAACAAATCACATGACTGGTGACAAGAATCTATTGATGGATGCTCCCTTATCACCGTCACCTCTGAAGCATATCATCTTTGCTGACAAAGGCAAAAGTCAGGTATTGGGTCTTGGTAAGGTTGCTATTTCTAAGGATAAGCACATGGACAAAGTCATGCTTGTTGAGTCCTTAGGATACAATCTCATGTCAGTCTCAATGCTTTGTGATCTTGATATGGTTGTTGTCTTTGGCAAATATCGTTGTGTTGTGATTATGGAAGCTGACAATTCCAAAGTCTTCGAAGGCTTTAGGAGAGGAGATCTGTATATTGTTGATTTCTCTATAGGACCACAACCAGCCGTGTGTCTACTTGCAAAAGCTTCAGAAGGCTGGCTATGGCATCGACGACTTGGTCATGCAGGCATGAGGAATTTTAACACGCTTGCGAAGAAGAAGCATGTCATTGGCATTGAAAATGTCAAATTCCTCAAGGATCACTTATGCGGAGCTTGTGAAGCCGGAAAAATGACCAAGGCCAAGCATCCAGCGAAGACTATCATGATCACTACCCGTCCATTCGAATTGCTTCACATGGACCTCTTCGGACCTAACCATTATTCAGCAGTCACTAATGATGCATCTCTATATGGTTTTGTCATTGTTGATGATTATTCTCGATATACATGGGTACACATTGTTACTTACAAACATGAAGTGCAGGAAGTCTTCAAACGATTTTCCTCGAGGGCTTCAACCAACTTTGGTGTGAAGATCAAGCATATCAGAAGTGACAATGGAAATGAGTTCAAGAATTCTGGTCTTGATGCCTATCTTGATGAACTTGGTATTACTCATGAATTATCTCCTCCCTATACTCCTCAGCAGAATGGCGTTGTGGAGCGCAAGAACAGAACTCTTGTTGAGATGGCTCGCACTATGCTTGATGAATACAAAACGCCTCAGCGTTTCTGGATTGATGCAATTGATACTGCCTGCCACATCATCAACAGAGTATATCTTCACAAATTCTTCAAGAAGACTGCCTATGAACTCCTCACCGACAAGAAACCCAATGTGAGTTATTTCAAAGTCTTGATGCTAAATGTTGGATTAGAGATCCTCACCACAACTCTAAATTTGCACCGAAAGCACATGAAGGTTTTATGCTTGGTTACGGAAAGGACTCGCACACCTACAGAGTCTTCAACATTGTTCTTCACAAGATTGTTGATGTGCGGTTCGATGAAACTAATGGCTCGCAAAGAGAGCACCTACCTTCTGTGTTAGATGAACCAGCACCGAGGATGCTATCAAGCTCAAGGCAACCGAGGATGTCATTCCTCTCAAGAATTTGTCAAGAATTCATTCCTGTTCATGAAGAACGCCGAGCTGATGTACCAAGAACATGATGAGGAAAATGGTGTCAAGAAAATGCTGATCAAAATCCTCGGCGACAACCAACTCATCCACGCGTTGCAAAAGAAGTGCAAGTGGAGAAGATCATTGATGACATTAGCGCACCAGGTCCTCTCACACGCTCAAAAGCCTCACACTTATCTAACTTTTGTGGGCACTATGCTTTTGTTTCTATCTCAGAGCCCACTAAGGTAGATGAAGCATTTCTGGAGCCAGAGTGGATTCAGGCTATGCAAGACGAATTACATCAGTTCGAGTTGAACAATTTCTGGCTCACCCAGATCCTCGCAAGCATAATATCATTGGCACAAAGTGGATCTACCGCAACAAGCAAGATGAAAATGGCCTTGTGGTGAGGAATAAGGCACGACTAGTAGCTTAAGGCTACACACAGGTTGAAGGAATTGATTTCGATGAAACTTTTGCACCTGTTGCTAGACTTGAAGCTATTCGCATTTTACTTGCCTATGCTAACCATCATGATATCATCTTATATCAAATGGATGTGAAAAGTGCATTCCTCAATGGTAAGCTTGAGGAAGAAGTATATGTTGCTCAACCCCCAGGTTTTGAAGATCCCAAGAATCCTGACAAAGTCTTCAGACTCAATAAGGCTCTCTATGGCCTCAAGCAAGCCCCTCGGGCGTGGTATGACACATTGAAGGATTTCTTCGTGAAGAATGGCTTCACACCCGGTTCACTCGACCCTACTCTATTTACTAAATCATATGATGGTGAACTGTTTGTGTGCCAAATATATGTTGATGGTATTATCTTTGGCTGCACTAACCAACGATATAGTGATGAATTTGTCTATATGATGAGTGAAGAATATCAAATGTCTATGATGGGAGAGTTGAAATTCTTCTTAGGTCTTCAAATTAAATCAACAGAATGGCATATTCATATCTCAGAGAAATACCTCAAAGATGTATTGAGGAAATTCGCATGCAAGATTGCAAAGGCGTCAAAATTCCTATGCCCACAAATGGCCATCTATGCAATCGATGAAAATGGTATTGACTTGATCACAAGGTATACCGCCCATGATTGGTTCTTTATTGTACTTATGTGCATCTAGGCCAGATATAATGCTTAGTGTTTGCATGTGAGCCCGATTTCAAGCTGCACCAAGGAATCACACCATAAGGCTTTGAAGCATATTCTTCGATATCTAGCTCACACACCAACACTAGGATTATGGTACCCCAAGGGCTCGCTTTTGATCTCATTGGATATTCGACTCGACTATCTTTGGTGATCGTGTGGACCGCAAGTCAACATCCGGCACTTGTCATTTCCTCGACGATCTTTGGTCCGTTGGTCCTCGAAGAAAGCAGAACTGTGTATCACTATCTCTTGTTGAAGCTGAATACATTGCTGCTGGCTCATGCTTTGCTCAATGCTTTGGATGAAGCAAACCCTCAAGGACTATGGCGTCAATGTGAAGAATGTGCCTCTCCTCTGCGACAATGAGAGTGCCATCAAGATTGCTCACAACCCAGTCCAAGACTCAAGACTAAGCACATCCAGATTCGTCATCATTTTCTTCGTGATCATGTGTTGAAGGCGATATCTCCATCGAGCATGTGAAGATCAAGAACAGCTAGCTGATATCTTCACTAAGCCCTTGGATGAGAAGAGATTTAGCAAGTTGCGGTGTGAGCTAAATATCTTAGAATCTTCGAATGTTCTTTGAAAAGGACACACATCCTAACCCTTATGCAGAATTGATGACTTAGATGTGCAACACATGAAGAAACATTTTTCTTCAATCAATGAAGAATTACACTCTAAGTGTGAAGAAATTAATGAAGAATTAGATTCTCAGAACCCTACGACAATTGTACGTGGTGTCTGAAATCATCATTCTTATACGGTGGGCTACGCCACCACAAAAGTTGAAAATCTTCAATTTGAGTTTTTCCTCATTTTTGAAATTCCTCAGTTTTTCAAATTCTTCAACTTTGCAAAATCTTCCGACGTTTTTCTTCATTGGCTATATACATATGTGAGTTTATGTCCTCTACAGCATTCACTTATTGCTAATTCTTCAAGTTGTGATTTCTGCTAAGTGAATGTGATCGGACCCTTCCCCCTCTATGCTATATTCAATCCAATCTATTCACAAATTCTTCATGTGCGTTCTGATTGAAACTCGTTCAAGTTCTTCACTGTGTCCTTGACAGCTGAAGAAATTGCGAACGAAATTTTTAAACAAATCTTATTCAAGTTTTCGGTTTTACCGCTCAAACCGTTCCGCATCCCACGATGCATTAGTTTAATCACCCATGATCTTACACGATCTCATCTGCACAGTACGTGGGTGACACATGTCGCGTGAAGAAGAAAGGGCAGGGGCATGTTGGTCCCAAAATCTTCAGACGAACAGTTTTCACAGTGGCTATAAATACCCCTCTCCCTTCCTTACTTCATTTACTCCGCTCGGTCGCTGTCTCTCGCTCGAGCTCTCCTCAAACCCTAGCGCCACCGCTACTCCATCACCGCCGGTGAGGAAAAGCTTCACTGCCTCGACCTCATCGCCGTCGTACTCGCGCCGGCCGCGGAATTCTTCACTCCGCCGCCGCCGTAGCCGTCTCCCTCTGCCAAGTTAGGGCGTGGGAGATCTAACGTGACGAACTTCACTACAGTTCATCTCTGTTAAATCGTGTTCTTCAGTTCGGGTAATTAAAAGTCACTTTTATTACTCGCGTTGATTCTCAAATCTTTACGAAAATCTTCAAAGGTGTTTTTGTTCTTCAAAATCTTCACATATGAACACCTCACAGATCAGTATGCTCTTGATTTATCTCTAAGCATTCATTTCTTCAAGATTCCTCAATTGTGCGGATTTTCAATCTGCACAACTCGAACCCGAGACAAAACGCTTAGTGAAATTCCTCAAGGCTCAACTGGTCAAATTCCTCAAAACTTGTTCTTTTGAAAACTCATCCGAGAACGATATGACCTCTCCAAATTCCTCGCACCTACACTCTGCTCACAGTACTCATGTACGCTGCTTTGAATCACTAGGTTCTCATCAACTTAACTCATTTGCAGCGTTCCTCGAAGAAAAACTGCATACTTCTTCAGAGTGCTCTATTGTTCAAATTCCTCATCCAAGAAAATGGCGTAAGGCAAGAGACCGCAGAAGGGAGGAAAGAAACCGGAGGTCATGACTGCCTTTGAGATTCCCGAGGAAATATACAAAGATTATCTGCACACCGATGAATCCAAGTTTGGCAAGGAGACCAAAAATCAGCGCAAAGTGCGCATTAAAAGGATAGAAAGAAGATGGGCACGAGAATGGAGGGAATACCGCTATGTTACTCCCAAGTACATGAGGAAATTCGCTTAAACCCTCCATGCCCAAGAGCTCCACCGCACCGGCCAAGTCGTGATCCCACCAAAGATCAAGCGTGGTGAAGACTTTCTGAAGAATGGTCCAGCGCCAAGCCAAATTGGCAAGACAGGCCAAGGAGGCAGTGAGGAAATTCAATAAGGATTCTGCTGCTGCTGCTGCCGCTGAGCCCTCGGTCAAGCCGAGGAAATCAATGCCAAAGAAGCCTGCTCGCAAGCCAAGTGCTTCACCGTCAGCGCCCTCACAGCCCAGTTCCTCAGCCGCGCCCTCACGGCAAATTCCTCAAACTGCTGCTGCTCACTCCAAATCCTCAGCAGCTCCCTCCAAGTCCTCAACTCCTGTGCATCTGGCTACATGTCAAAGGACTCAGGGATTCTCAATTGCTTCGTGTCTCAAAGAAGTTCCTCACCGCACCAATGTGCTCAACAGGCCCCACTCTGCTGAAGAGAAAAGCAACTGCTGGACGCGGTCCTCGGCCAAGTCCAAAGAAGAAACAGGTTGCATTCAACGTACCCTCTGATGATGAAGCGTCTGATGAAGAACTAGCAGAAATCATCAGAGACAGACTGACCAAGGCCGCTAGAGCCAAAAGAACAAATGTGCCTCTGCTTTTGGATCCGAAGAAGATCCTTGACTTCATTGATCTATGGCATCAGGATTCAAATACTCCCATACCGGATCTGCCACTGACTCCTGGTCAAAGTCATATGCTTAACCATTTCATCGCTGAAGAGAAATGGAAATTTGAAAAGGCTCGTGAATTGAAGAGAGCACAAGCAAGAAAGGAGAAGCTTCTGAGGAAGAACTTAGTCAACTTGACTCCTGAAGAACTTCTCAAAGCTCAATCTGAAATTCAAGCACTTAGCAAGGATTTTGATGCTTACAATGCTGATTGGCAAGGAGCCAAGGTGAGATTCATCAATTTGACGAAGAAAATGACAACTGTTGCAGCTCCATCACAACTAGAAAATCCTCGGTCAAGACTCGCTCAGCTTCGCTGAAGAACATGCCATCATCGCTGATGACTTTCAGCGTCTTGATGAGAACACAAGTTCGTGGCTGATGACTCCATTCCACCACCAAGAAATTCCTGGGCATCCACTAGTGGTGCGCTGAAGAATCTGAATGAAACAGTAGCAATCGCACTGCCATTCGCGTGAAGAAACTATACCACAATCCTCAGCTCCTCCTGCGCCAACACCGACTCCAATTCTTCCTTCCGCTATGAAGTGAAGAAGACAAAGGCTGCGAATCGAGCTGCGATGAAGAAGAGGAAGGCATCACAAGCGTCAAATTCTTCGCTGCGAAGAGAATGAAGCCAATGACCAGCTCGATTGAAAATCCTATTGATGCCATTCCCATTTCCTCCATGTCGCCCAAGGAAATTGTTCCTTATGGAGAAGATTACAAGATCCCAAGCGGATCGATGAAGAAAATCAATCTGTTGCTACCTCGAAATAGCTTGATGAAGAAATTGAAGTGGAAGCATTCCTTCGCCGCCATTGTTTCTCACCCATGCCTCGGTTCACGGTGAAGAGGCTGGTGTTGAGGAAATTGAAAAGAAGATGAAGACGTGGATATTGGGTGCACTACACCAGTGATGAACGATGACTTTTGGGAAAGTCAGCATCCCAATACTCCTCTCTTCACTCCGATTCTACAAGTTCCTCAGTCCCCGGCTACAACTGTTCAATTGGGCTCTGAAGAAACTCATCCCACATCATCTGTCAATGAAGAAATTCCAGCCACTAGCGCTGAAGAACCCACTGCTGATCCTCAACTTGCACAAGGAGAGGAACCAGAAATTCCTCACCAAGAACACGGGATCGCGATTCACGAGGTTGTGCTACAAATCACCGATATTCCTCTGCCCAAACCAAGAATCCGTTCTCTAGCAAGCAAAAATTCAAGGTGAAGACTTCTTTTACGAGCATGTGTTCTTCATCGCCTACAATCCATATGACTCTGCTCGAATGAGGAAAAGACGCTCGACTCCAACACAAGCAAACTTCTATTCCTCGCTATTTGACAAGGACAAGATCTTCACCATGAGCATATTCCTCATGTGGATATGGAATCACCGCCGTGCTTGAGCCAAGACTCGTGTTCTTCATGATGCGAGGCTGCTGAATTTCTGACTTGCTATCTGCGATGGAATGAAGAACTCATTCTTCAGTTCTATGCCACCCTGCACATCACCGGAGATGCTGAAGATATCAACTCGTGGGTTCTAGATTGGATGACAGAGAATACTCACTACAAGGCACCAGCAACCGAATTGCTTCGTGTCCTTCCTCTTGATCCTCCCCATGAAACTGCACGTTGCATCTACAATGACCGTGAACTGTCTGATCACTTTATGCAAGTGCTTATGAAGCCGCTGAAGCCAGGACAGGCCCCTCGAACCAAATTCCTCGTCAAGGAATTGTTGTATGTGCCTCGGACTGTTTATAGAATCTTGACGAAGACAATGAGTCCCATCAAAGGCCACGACTCAAATGAAGAAGATGTCGTTGGCATCATGAAGAACATGCTTTTCAATATCATTCATGGCGTTCCTGTCAATTTCCATGATTTCTTCATGAGGACTCTGGCCAATGTTGCAATGTCACCTTTTGAGCTGAAGCCATATGCCTTGGATCATGAGATTCATAAGGGCAAGATCTTCATCAACTACAAGGTGACACTCAACCATGGCAGCTACTTGCCGCCCATTGAAGTCCTCAAGCGACCGGTTTCATCATCGATGATAAGGGCAAGGCAGCGGTGTGATTGATGAAGGCACTCGTCCATTGGATGGTCAGTTTTGCAAGGCTGCATCTTACTCCACCAATGACAATTCGCAACGCATGACACCGCCATAAATACCTCGGCCAAGCAACAGCCTCAAGCAATCGCACCGTGGTGATGATGATCGTGAGTTACTCCTCGCCTTCATCGGAAGGTTGAACGCAATCGAAATGGGTGAAGCGTCAATTTGCTGCAATTCTTCACAACATGACCTCAACACATAATGCGGTGAAGAAAATCAGACTACCTTCATGAAACCCTCAACCGCACATGGGCTGTTCTTAATCATGTCTATTCCATGGAAGAATTGAAGACTACGGGTCTTCGTGAAGCATTGGACTGGTCTGCACCACCTCGAAGAAATTCAAGAGAGTCAAAGTTCCTGATCCGGTGGCGATTCTTATTCTTCATCACGTGAAACCGATGAATATGAAGATTTGGGCGACACTGCGGCAGCCCTACTTCAACATCCAACCCGACAACGCCGGCGCTCCTCCTCAACTTGAAAATCTTGAGGCGTTAGTCCTCGGTTTGATCCTTTTGGTCATTTGATGACAAAGGGGAGAAATCTGAGTTAGTCTTCAAGCGGGTTTATATTATATGCGTTTTATTAAGTTACAACTCTCGTTCTTCCAAACTTTTTATTGGATCGAGTTGTAATCTTAAATC
Organism: Aegilops speltoides; assembly: GCA_021437245.1. Lineage (NCBI taxonomy): Eukaryota > Viridiplantae > Streptophyta > Magnoliopsida > Poales > Poaceae > Aegilops > Aegilops speltoides. The sequence continues at coordinate 272,710,575 of CM038145.1, read as the reverse complement.
CGATGGTGCCTTGATACTTTTGATCGTGCTTTGATACGTTTGATGCTCTGATTTTGATACGTGTTAAGCTCTGATGCTTTTGAAGCACTAAGCTCAATGTGATATTTGAGCTCAAACTTTTGATGTGATATTCGCATGCTTATTCCTAGTCAATATTATTGCACGCATCTTGAATCTCATCAGCACCATATTTCATCATGCATTTCAAATTCTTTATATTATATATCAAATCGTGTATGAATTACAAGATATAGGGGAGATCTCCATGATTCAATTCTTCAAATGTGCATTGCCTCAAAAGCAAATTCCTCATTATGCACATATTCAGGGGGAGTTCTTCTATATCTTGCAATCAAATTCCTCAATATCAGTATTTACACTTCATATGTTTATCCCCGTTGAAAACTTAACCTATGTTGTCATCAATCACCAAAAAGGGGGAGATTGTAAGTGCATCTAGTGCCCCTTAGTGATTTTGGTGTATTGAAGACTTATAGGTTAAGTAACTGATGCGTTTGTGAGTGTACACAGGTCTATAAGTCTATGAGGAGTTTGATATTTACAGAGAAAGTCGGCCCCTAAAAATGAAGTTCTTCAACTGAAGACTTTGATATTCTGAAGACTTTCTGAAGACTTTGAAAGTGAAGAAATTGGTGTGACCTTGAAGACTTGATAATCATTCGAGGAATATGAAGCGTGAAGACTTTTGTTTTCGTAGTTTCATTTTCTCTTTCTTGAGTCATAGGAAACACCGTACTTTGTTAAAGGGGTCGAGGAAATACTAAGGAAAAATTTCCATTTGATGCTCAAATCAAAATCCTACACCTACCAATCCTTCGAGTGAAGCCATTGGAAATCTCATACGATTCGACCAAATTCATCGATGACAAAGAGCAGTTCTTACATTCATTGAGGACTTTGCTCGACCGAGGAGTTAGGAATTCGCCAAAGGCGGATTGCCTACACATGAGGAACATGATAGCCCCGAGGAATTTGAGAGTCAAAATTCCGACCGTTCTTTATCTTCTTGGCGGACCAAAATATCTTATCCACCTAACGGTCATATCATTGAAGGGCATTTATGTCTTATCATGTCGGGCTGCTCCCTAGGCTATAAATAGCCGCCCCCTACAACCACTAGTTGGTTGGCTGCTCCGAGAGAACTTGACACTTGTCATTTGAGAGCAACCCATCCTCCGAGGACTTTGAGCAAAAATCATCAAGTGAGGAAAATCCCAAAACCAAACCCACACAAACCCCAAGTGATTGAGCATCATCAAGAAATTGATCTGCGTGGATCCGACGCTTGTTACCTTTGAAGATGTGCTTCTTCCGCACGGTTAGGCGTCAAGGTCTAGAACATCCAAGAGGAATTGTGGATCGCCGAGTGACCAAGTCTGTGAAGGTTTGGAAGTCACCTGAAGACTTACCACGAGTGATTGGACGAGGCCTGCGTGGTCTTAGTTCAAGGAGAATACGGTGAGGACTGGGTGTCTGAGTTGCGGCTCGAGATCGGGTGTCCGGACTGTGTGTCCTCGAGTTTAAATACTCAGCCGCTCCAACCAGACGTACAACTGAGACAGCAGTTGGAACTGGTTTACCAAATCATTGTCTTCATCAACTGCCTGGTTCTATTTCCTCAACTCATTCATTTCCTCATTCTGTGTTGCATGTTGTTCATATCTGTGCTTGAAGACTTTGACTGAAGACTTTCACAAATTCCTCATTTCAATTTCTTCAGTCTGTTTATCTTCATCTTGTTATCCTGTGTTTACGCTTTCCGTACTCTGTCTTAGTCTTCATTTCATCATGCTGAATATGTGTGTATCCCGTTACGTTTACTTCTGAGTACATATTCCGCTGCAAGTAATTCTTCGCTAAGGAATTTCCTCACCGGCAAATTCCTCAGTGAAGAATTTCATAAAAATTGCCTATTCACCCCCCTCTAGTTGATATAACGCACTTTCACTCCCATTGCAAGAAAACTCAATCTAGTTGGCAGAACAACTCGATAGTTCGTAGAGGAATACAAAGATATTGTAATCATGCATCAAAGAGTTCATAGAAGACTCAAATAATATTCATAGATAATCTAAGCATAAATCCACAATTCATCGAATCTCAACAAACACACAGCCAAAAAAGTATTACATCGAATAGATCTCCAAGAACATCAAGGAGACATTGTATTGAAGATTAGAGAGAGAGAGAGAAGAAGACATCTAGCTACTAGCTATGGACCCATAGGTCCGTGGTAAACTACTCACACATCATCGGTAGGGTAGCAAGGTTGGTGTATGCTACCTCTTGAGCTTGCATTCGTTTTTCCCTTGAAGAGGAAAGGGTGATGCAGCAAAGTAGAGTAAGTATTTACCTCAGTTTGAGAACCAAGGTATCAATCCATTAGGAGACAACACACAAGTCACCGAATACCTGCACAAACAATCAACAACTTGCACATAACACAATAAAGGGGTTGTCAATCCCTTCATGGTTACTTGCAAAAGTGAGATCTGATAGGGATAGATAAACGGTAAAGTAAATAGTTTTGGTATTTTTGGTTTATAGATTGGAAAGTAAAAGATTGCAAAATAGTAGATCTGAAACTAGTATGATGGAAAAGAGAACTTGTATGATGGAAAAGAGACCCGAGGGCCATAGGTTTCACTAGTGGCTTCTCTCAAGATAGCAAATAATACGGTGGGTGAAAAAATTACTGCCGAGCAATTGATAGAAGAGCCCATAGTTATGAAAATATCTAAGGCAATGATCATGAACATAGGCATCACGTCTATGTCAAGTAGACCGAAACAATTCTGCATCTACTACTATTACTCCACACATCGACCGACTCCTGCCTGCATCTATTAAGATCATAAAGAACAGAGTAATGCATTAAGTAAGATGACATGATGTAGAGGAATTAACTCAAGCAATATGATGAAAACCCCATCTTTTTATCCTCGATGGCAACAATACAATACGTGCTTTGCTACCCCTACTGTCACTGGGAAAGGACACTGCAAGATTAAACCCAAAGCTAAGCACTTCTCCCATTGCAAGAAAAACCAATCTAGTAGGCCAAACTAAACCGATAATTCGATAAGACTTGCAAAGATATCAAATCATGCATATAAGAATTCAGAGAAGACTCAAATAATATTCATAGATAATCGGATCATAAATCCACAATTCATCGGATCTCAGCAAACGCACTGCAAAAGAATATTGCATCGGATAGATCTCCAAGAACATCGAGGAGAACATGGTATTGAGAATCAAAGAGAGAGAAGAAGCCATCTAGCTACTAGCGATGGACCTGTAGGTCTGTGGTAAACTACACATGCTTCATCGGAAGGGCAATGGTGTTGATGTAGAAGCCCTCCGTGATCGAATCCCCCTCCGACAGGACGCCAGAAAAGGACCCTAGATGGGATCTCGTGGGTACAGAAGGTTGCGGCGGTGGAAAAGTGTTTTCATGGCTCTCCCTGATGGTTTTGGGGTATAAGAGTATGTATGGGCGAAACAATTAGGTCAGGAGAGCTCTAAGGGGCCCACGAGGTAGAGGGCGCGCCCTACCCCCCTTGGCGCGCCCTCCACCCTCGTGGCCGCCTCGTTGTGTCTCCGACTTCATCTCCAAGTCTCCTGGTTTGCTTCTGGTCCAAGAAAGATCCTCGCAAAAGTTTTATTCCGTTTGGACTCCGCTTGGTATTCCTTTTCTACGAAACTCTAAAACAAGCAAAAAAATAGATACTGGCACTGGGCTCTAGGTTAATAGGTTAGTCCAAAAATAATATAAATAGCATAATAATGTATATAAAACATCCAAAACAGATAATTTAATAGCATGGAACAATCAAAAATTATAGATACATTGGAGACGTATCAGTGTAGAGGCCCTCCGTGATCGAGTCCCCCTGGCAGATCGCCGGAAAAGGCCCCAAGATGGGATCTCATGGGAACAAAGGCTTGTGGCAAGTATTTTGGTGGATGCCTATGATGGTTTGGAAATATTTGGGAATTTATAGTGCAAAGATTAGGGTTGGAGGACTCCCGAGGGGCCCACAACCCCTCAAGGCGCGCCCCCTAGGGCACGCCTAAGAAGCTTGTGGCCTCCTCGGGAACCTTCTGGCCCCTTCTCCAAGCTTCGTGGATGTTTCTGGTCCAAGAAAAATCATCGCAAATTTTTTATTCTATTTGGACTCCATTTGATATTCCTTTTCTTTAAAACTCGAAAACAAGGAAAAATCAGAAACTGGCACTAGGCTCTAGGTTAATAGGTTAGTCCCAAAAAATAATATAAAATAGCATATTAATGCATATAAAACATTCAAAATTGATAATATAATAGCAGGGAATGATGATAAATTATAGATACGTTGGTGTTTCAAGCATCCAAATGCTTAATTACTGCTCGTCCTCGAGTAGGTAAATCATAAAAACAGAATTTTTTGATGTGGAATGCTACCTAACTTATTCATCAGTGCAATCTTATTTATTGTGGCATGAATATTTAGATCCATAAGATTCAAAGAAAAAGTTTAATATTGACATAAAAACAATAATACTTCAAGCATACTAATAAAGCAATCGTGTCTTCTCAAAATAATATGGCAAAAGAAAGTTATCCCTACAAAATCATATAGTCTGGCTATGCTCCATGTTCATCACACAAAGTATTTCATCATGCACAACCCTGATGACAAGCCTAGCAATTGTTCCATACTTTTGATGTTCTCAAACGTTTTCAATTTTCACGCAATACATTAGCATGAGCCATGGATATAACACTATAGGTGCAATAGAATATGGTGGTTGTGGAGAAGACAAAAAGAAGGAGAAAGTCTCACATCAACTAGGAAAATTAATGGGCTATGGAAATGCCCATCATCTGATATCGATGCAAGTGAGTAGGAATTGCCTTGCAATGGATGCACTAGAGCTATAAGTGTATGAAATATCAAAAAAAGAAACTAAGTGGGTATGCGTCCAACTTGCTTGCTCACGAAGACCTAGGGCAATTTGAGGAAGCCCGTCATTGGAATATACACGCCAAGTTCTATAATGAAAAATTCCCACTAGTGTAAGAAAGTGACAAATAGGAGACTTTCTATCGTGAAGAACATGGTGCTACTTTGAAGCACAAGTGTGGAAAAATGATAGTAACATTGTCCCTTCTTCTTTTCTCTCATTTTTTCATTCTTCTTTTTTCTCTCTTTTTTTCTTTTTTTTCTTTTTTTCTTTTTTTTTCTTTTTTCGCCCCGAGCCTCATCCCAACTTGTGGGGGAATCATAGCCTCCATCATCCTTTCCTCACATGGGACAATGCTCTAATAATGATGATCATCACACTTTTATTTACTTACAAATCAAGAATTACAACTCGATTCTAGAACAAGATATGACTCGGTGTACTGGGATGTGCTATGATCAAGAGTGACATGTATTAAAAAATATGATCGTTGTCTTTGCCACAAATACTATGCCAACTACTTGATCATGCAAAGCAATATGACAATGATGGTATGTGTCATAATAAACGGAACGGTGGAAGTTGCACGGCAATATATCTTGGAATGGCTATGGAAATGCCATAATAGGTATGTATGGTGGCTGTTTTGAGGAAGGATATATGGTGGGTTTAATGCACCGGCAAAAATTGCGCGGTACTAGAGAGGATAGCAATGGTGGAAGGGTGAGAGTGCGTATAATCCATGGACTCAACATTAGTCACAAAGAACTCACATACTTATTGCAAAAGTCTATTAGCCATCAAAACAAAGTACTACACGCATGCTCCTAGGGGGATAGATTGGTAGAGAAAGACCATCGCTCGTCCCCGATCGCCACTCATAAGGAAGACAATCAAAAAATAAATCATGCTCCAACTTCATCACATAATGGTTCACCATACGTGCATGCTACGGGAATCACAAACTTTAACACAAGTATTTCTACCAACCCACAATTACTCACTAGCATGACTCTAATATCACCATATTTATATCTCAAAACAAATGCAAGGAATCAAACTTCTCATATATTCAATGCTCTTTATATGAAAGTTTTTATTATATCCCTCTTTGATGCCCACCATATTAGGACTAAATTCATTACCTAAGAAAATTACCATGCTGTTTAAAGACTCTCAAAATAATATAAGTGAAGCAAGAGAGTTCATCAATTTCTATAAAATGAAACCACCGCATGCTCTAAAAAGATATAAGTGAAGCACTAGAGCAAACTGCCTAGCTCAAAAGGTATAAATGAAGCACATAAAGTATTCTAATAAATCACGATTAATGTGTGTCCCTCTCAAAAGGTGTGTACTGCAAGGATGATTGTGGCAAACTTAAAATCAAAGACTCATATCATATAAGACGCTCCAAGAAAAACACATATCATGTGGTGAATACAAATATGGCCTCAAGTAAATTTACCGATGGATTGAAGACGAAAGAGAAGATGCCATCGTGGGTATCCCCAAGCTTAGATGCTTGGTTGTCCTTGAATATTACCTTGGGGTTCCTTGGGAATCCCCAGGCTTAGGCTCTTGCCACTCCTTATTCCGTTGTCCATCAAATCTTTACCCAAAACTTGAAAACTTCACAACACAAAACTCAACAGAAAACTCATAAGATCTGTTAGTATAAGAAAACCAAATCACCACTTTAGGTACTGTTGTGAACTCATTCTAAATTTAAAATGATATTATATCTACTATATTCCACCTTCTCCATGGTTCATACCCCCCTATACTACCCATAGATTCATCAAAATAAGCAAACAACAAAGAAAACAGAATATGTAAAAAACAGAACAGTCTGTGAAGATCCGAATTTAGCTCAAACTTCTGTAACTCTAAAATTCTGAAAAATTAGGACAACCTGGCCAATTTGTATATCAATCCTGTGTAAAAAATTCATACTCTTATCACGCTTCTGTAAATTTTCAAAATTATGCTACTGGACACAAAAGTTTTTGTTTTTCGGCAAGATCAAATCAACTATCACCGTAGACCATCCCAAAGGTCTTACTTGGCTCAAACACTAATTAAAATACCAAAACACAATTGCTACAGAGGTAATAATGTGTATTTATTGAAGAACAGTAAAAAACAAAAAACATAAAAATAACATTGTGTTGCCTCCCAACAAGTGCTATTGTTTAACGCCCCTAGCTAGGCATATTGCAATTGATCTAGGTATTGTCATCTTTGGTATTTAATCCATAAGTAGCCCTCATAATAGATTCATATGGCAACTTAATTTTATTTCTTTGGAAAGTGTTCCTTTCCCTTAATGGAAATTGAAATCTAATGTTTCCTTCTTTCATATCAATAATTGCACCAATTGTTCTAAGGAAAGGTCTACCAAGAATAATAGGACATGTAGGATTGCAATCCATATCAAGCACAATAAAATCTACAGGCACATAATTCCTATGTTCTACAATAATAACATCATTAATCCTTCCCATAGGTTTCTTAACAGTAGAATATGCTTGATGCAAATTCAACGAACAATCATCAAATTTGTGGACACTGAGCACATCACATAAAGTTTTCGGAATAGTGGAAACACTAGCACCCAAATCACACAAAGCAAAGCACTCATAATCTTTAATTTTAATCTTGATAGTAGGTTCCCACTCATCATAAAGCTTGCTAGGGATAGAAACTTCCAACTCAAGTTTTTCTTCAAACAATTTCATCATAGCATCAACGATATGTTTAGTAAAAGCTTTATCTTGATTATAAGCATGAGGTGAATTCAACATGGATTGCAACAAGGAAATAAAGTATATCAAAGAACAATTATCATAATTAAATTTCTTGAAATCCAAAAGAGTGGGTTCATTGCTACCTAAAGTCTTGACCTCCCCAATCCCACTTTTACCATTTTTTTCATTAAGATATTTAAACTCCAATTTATTGGGACGCCTTCTAGCTAAAGTTGACTCATCTCCAGTCCCATATTTATCAAGATTTACATTAGCAAATAAAGATTGAATAGGAGTCATACCAATCACTTTAAGATCTTCATCATTATTATCACAAGAAATAGAAAAACACGCTTTTACAAACCAAACTCGCTTAGCATGCATCCTAGCGGTTCTTTCTTTACACTCATTCATAGAAATCCTAATAGCTTTTAAATATTTACTAATATCATGCTTGGGTGGCATACATCTCATCTTCAAAGAAATAATCTCAAGAGAAATTTTATCAACGTTTCTAGCCAAATCATCAATCTTAAGCAATTTTTCTTCTACCATAGCACTGAAGTTCTTTTAAGAATTAATAAAATATTTAATATTATCCTCAAGATAGAGGGTATTTTATTATAATTTCATAAGAGTTTTTGTAGGAATTATCATAATTATTAGATAATTACTAGGAAACGACCAAGGGTTGAAATTACCTCTATATGCTTTATTACCAAAGTTGTTCCTACCAACAAAATTCACACCCAAAGATTCATTAGTATTCTCAATCAAAGTGGACAAAGGCATATCATTAGGATCAATAGTAACACTATTACTAGCAAACTATTTCAAAAGTTCATCCATCTTTCCACTCAAAGTATTAATTTCTTCAACCGCATGCACTTTTTTACTAGTCAAAGATATTTTGGTATGCCATTGAGAGTAATTTGTCATAATATTATCGAGGATTTTAGTAGCTTCTCCTAATGTAATTTCCATAAAAGTACCTCCCGCGGCGGAGTCTAAAAGATTTCTAAAAGCGAAATTCAATCCAGCATAATTTTTTTTGTATGATCACCCATTAACTCAAACCATGTGTAGGGCAATTTCTTATCATCAATTTCATCATCTCCCAATATTATGCAACATGTTCATGATCAAGTTGCTTAAAATTCATTATATCGTTCCTAAGGGAAATGATCTTAGTGGGAGGAAAATACTTGGAAATAAAAGCATCTTTACACTTGTTCGATGAATCAATACTATTCTTAGGCAAAGATGAAAACCAAGTTTTAGCACGATCTCGTAGTGAGAACGGAAATAGCTTCAATTTAACAATATCATTATCCACATATTTTTTCTTTTGCATATCACACAACTCAACAAAAGTATTTAGATGAGATGCGGCATCTTCACTATGAAGGCCGGGAAATTGTTCTTTTGTAACAAGATTCCATAAAGCAGCATTAATTTCATAAGATTCTGCACTAGTAGCGGGAGCAATCTAAGTACTAATAAAATCATTATTATTAGTGTTGGAAAAGTCACACAACTTGGTATTCTCTTGAGACGTCGTGACAAAGCAAGCAATCGAGCACACACGCGACCAAAAACCAAACAAAAAGACTAACGAAAGTAGGGCGAACAAAAAGGCAAATATTATTTGTTTTTCTGAAAACGTTTTAGAATTGGGGTAGAGGAAAACGAGAGGCAAATGATAAATAATGTAATGCAAGAGATGAGAGTATCTGATGGGTACTTGGTAGGCTTAATGTAGAACCTCCCCGGCAATGGCGCTAGAAATTCTTCCTGCTACTTCTTGAGCTTGTGTTGGTTTTCCCTTGAAGAGGAAACGGTGATGCAGCAAAGTAGAGATAAGTATTTCCCTCGGTTTGAGAACCAAGATATCAATCAAGTAGGAGGTACAAGCAAGTCTCCAGTCTATGCACCTGCACAAACAATCAAACACTTGCACCCAACGCGGTAAAGGGGTTGTCAATCCCTTCAGGGTCACTTGCAAAGATGAGATCTAATAGAGATGGATATAAAAGATTACTAAAATGTAAAACAAAGTAAAATTAAATAAATTGCAGCAAGGTATTTTGGGTTTTTTGGTTTATAGATCTAAAAATATATGATGGAAAATACACCCTGGGGCCATAGGTTTCACTAGAGGCTTCTCTCTTGAAGAAAGCATACAGTGGGTAAACATATTACTGTTGAGCAATTGAATGAAAATCGCAAAGTTATGACGATATCTAAGGCAATGGTCATGAATATAGGCATCACGCCCGTGATAAGTAGACCAACTCCTGCCTGCATCTAGTACTATTACTCCACACATCGATCGTTATCCAGCATGCATCTAGAGTATTAAGTTCATAAGAACGGAGTAACACCTTAAGTAAAATGACATGATGTAGAGGGATAAACTCAAGCAATATGATACAAACCCCATCTTTTTATCCTTGATGGAAACAATACAATACGTGCCTCGCTACCCCTGCTATGTCACTGGGTGAGGACACCGCAAGATTGAACCCAAAACTAAGCACCTCTCCCATTGCAAGAAAAACCAATCTAGTTGGCCAGACGAAATCGATAGTTCGAAGAGAAATACAAAGATATCTCAGTCATGCATAAAAGAGTTTAGAGAAGACTCAAATAATATTCGTAGATAATCTGTTCATAAATCCATAATTCATAGGATCTCAACAAACACACCGCAAAAAAGTATTACATCGAATAGATCTCCAAGAACATCGAGGAGAACGTTGTATTGAAGATCAAAGAGAGAGAAGAAGCCATCTAGCTACTAGCTATGGATTCGTAGGTCTGTGGTAAACTACTCACACATCATCGGTAAGGCAACAATGTTGGTGTAGAGGCCCTCTGTGATCGAATCCCTCTCCGGCAGATCGCTGGGAAAGGCCCCAAGATGGGATCTCATGGGAACAGAGGCTTGCGGCGGCACAAAAGTATTTTGGTGGATGCCTCTAATGGTTTGGGAATATTTGGAAATTTATAGTGCAAAGATTAGGGTTGGAGGACTCCCGAGGGGCCCACAAGCCTGAGGCTTGTGGCCTCCTCGGGAATCTTCTAGCCCCTTCTCCAAGCTCCGTGGATGTCTTCTGGTCCAAGAAAAATCATGGCGAAAGTTTTATTCCATTTGGACTCCAATTGGCATTCCTTTTCTGTAAAACTCAAAAACAAGGAAAAGCAGAAACTGATACTAGGATCTAGGTTAATTGGTTAGTCCCAAATATAATATAAAATAGCATATGAATGCATATAAAACATCCAGAATAGATAATATAATAGCACGGAACAATCAAAAATTATAGATACGTTTGGGACGTATCACCTCCCTTTCCCCCTACACCTATATATTACCTCCGTCCAGAAATACTTGTCATTGAAACGAATAAAAGAGGATGTATCTAGATGTATATTAGTTCTAGATACACCCCTTTTTATCCATTTTGATGACAAGTATTTTCGGACGGAGGGAGTATATGTGAGGAGGAGAGGGGGCGCAACTGACCACAAATCCCAAGCCGTGTGTCGGCGCCCCCTCCCCCTTTAGTTCATCCTCCGTCCAAAACCGTTGTGCTTGGCAAAGCCCTATGGAAATAACTTCACCACCATCGCCATCACGCCGTCATGCTACCAGAACTCATCTACTGCCTCGCCCCTCTTGCTAGATCAAGAAGGCGAGGACGTCATCGAGCTGAACGTGTACTGAACGCAGGTGCCATGCGTTCGGTGCTTGATCAGAACGGATCGTGAAGGTGTACGACTACATCAACCGCATTGATAAACGCTTCCGCTTAGCGATCTACAAGGGTATGTAGATGCTCTCCCCCTCTCGTAGCTATGCATATCCATGGATAGATCTTGCGTGTGCGTAATTTTTTTTCATGCAACGTTCCCCAACAGTCAAGTCCCTTGCGGGAAAAGTAGGGAAACTAGAATCAGCTTATGTGGAATAAAATGAGTTTCCTGGCAAATTCTGTTGAGCAAGAGTGTTGGCCGATGTGTGTGAATTACCTCTTCAGAATCATGTTTCTGTGGTAAAGAATCTTAAGAGGCAAATATTTCTTGGTCGCTCTTTGGATGTGGTATGCTGCCTTTATCAGCTGTCATTTGGATGTGTGCTTGGTGGATCCTGTAGGATCGAAAGTATGTCTAGAGGGGGAGTGATTAGACTACTTGACAATATAAAAATTCAGCCTTTTGACAAAGACAAGTTTTTGGCAGATTCACAATTATGATCAAGTCAAGTATCACCCTACACATGCAATTCTAGAGTATAGGCAGCGGAAAGTAAATTGCACATGTAGTAAAGAGAGGTGGAGAAGATCAAACGCAATTTGGAGACACGGAGATTTTTCTCGTGGTTCCGATAGGTGGTGCTATCGTCATTCCACGTTGATGGAGACTAGAACCCACGGAGGGTAACGGCTGCGAGAGTCCACGGAGGGCTCCACCCACGAAGGGTCCACGAAGAAGCAACCTTGTCTATGCCATCATGGCCTACGCCCACGGAGGGCTAGCCTTACTCGGGGTAGATCTTCACGAAGTAGGCGATCTCCTTGCCCTTACAAACTTCTTGGTTCAACTCCACATCTCGACGGAGGCTCCCAAGCGACACCTAACCAATCTAGGAGGCACCACCCTCCAAAAGGTAATAGATGGTGTTGATGATGATGAACTCCTTGCTCTTGTGCTTCAAAATGATAATCTCCCCAACACTCAACTCTCCTCACTGATTTGGCTGTGGTGGAAGAAAGGATTGAGTGGAAAGCAACTTGGGAAGGCTAGAGATCAAGCTTCATATGGTGGGAGTGGAGCAACTTGATCTCAACACAAGGGTAGGTAGTTTTCTTCTCGAAAATGTAAGGTAGGAGTGGTAGTTCTTTCGATGGCTCTCTCCACGAATGAAGAGGGGTGGAGGGGTATTTATAGCCTCCACACAAAATCCAACCGTTACACATTTGACCAATCTCGGTGGGACCGAAGTTGACAACTCGGTGAGACCGAAAGTTCAAATCATGTGAACGTTGGGATTTTCGGTGGGACCGAAAATACGATCTCGGTTAGTCCGATTCTTCCAAAGACAAGAGCTTGCCAATCTCGGCGGGACCGACTTCATCATCTCGGTGACACCGATTTGATGATGAAGGTTCTGAAGCTTGGCAACTCAAGTTTCGTGAGACCGAGTTCGAATCGGAAAATCCGAGTTTTCTAGGGTTTGGCTTTGTGGCTGAGGTGGTTCATCTCGGTGACTGGTTTGGAAAATCGGTGGGACCGAGATTACTTATGAGTGTATAATGCAAAGAGAGTTCTTGATAGTTTAGGAGATGTATCACTAAGCACTTTGAGCAACCGATCATTATCATAACCCCATCCCCTTTTAATAGTATTGGCTTTCCTATGGACTCAATGTGATCTTGGATCACTAAACCAAAAATGGAGTCTTGAGCTTTTGCCAATGCTTGTCTTAGCATTTTGAGGGGTCCACTTCTTCAGTCCTTGCCATACCCATATCACTGAACTTTCTGAAATGATTCTCAAGAAACTATTAGTTCAATGATATATATGTTGTTATTAATTACCAAAACCACCCGGGGATTAGTTGCACTTTCAATCTCCCCCTTTTTGGTAATTGATGATAACATATAGATCAAAGCTTCGACAAAGGATATAATCAATGAATAATATCGTCGCATTGAGAAGTATGTGATAAGCAAGAGCTCCCCCTAAATTTGTGCATTATTTAAGATTTGCGTTTGAATGCAAATGCACAATCGATTAGGATCATGGGTCACTCTTCCATGTCACATACATCTTGGTGGAGCGCACAAAATGATAAGAATGAACAGCATGCACCCAATCACCAAGACATGAGTAAATGGTCATACAAGATAGGAATAGCATATGATAAGCATTAAGCACACATTAAAGCATAGTACGACCAAGCACTCATCAAAGTAGGATGAAACGTAGTATCAAACACACTGAATGTCTCGAAAACCAAAAGTATCTCGAAGAAACCGGCAAAAGAACGAAAGAGCAAAAGCGCAAAGACAACAGCACTCTCTCTCTCGAAGTCCTATGATCTATACAATTTCTCCCCCTTTGGCAACAAGTTACCAAAAAGTTCAAAAGGCATAGAGCTAAACGTCACTTTGGGGACTCTGCTGGCGGCTCTATGCAGGTTGATGTTGGAGTTGAGATGGCACCATCGGCGAAGACTTCACTGATGTCTATCTTTGGAGGAGTGGTCACTGGGCAACCGATGGAGCTGTGGGAGGTGCCGAGGCTGTAGTCCCGTGTCTCACATCCTTTGGAATAGCAAATGATCGGGTCTTGTGGGAACCGGAGCAGGCTGTTGATAATCATCTGGACTAAGTCATCCTGCATCTCACGCATAAGCTCTTCCTTCTCCTCTTTGCTTCCTCTATATCTGCCTCAAGCTTGTTGTGATTACTTGCACTTGATCGACTTCACATCCAGAGCATGGATCTTGTCTTCAACAATCCTCTCAAGGCTCTCCTGTGATCGCACAATGCTGGCCAGCGTTGTTCAATCCTTTGGGTAGCTTCAAGGAGCTGCTCTCCAACACTCTTTGGTTTAGGCTGCTGCTGCTTTTTTCTTCCTTGTCGACTTTGGCTTTCTTGGCAGCTTCAATCTTTGCTTGACCTTCAACTGACGTTGGATCCTCCTCATCCATCACAACAACATTATCCTCATGCTCAGGCTGCAGTGGTAAGTGCGCTCTATCCAACAGGAATGTGCCCGTGCCAAACTTGGCATTGATAAGCATCTGAATATGCGGGGCAAATCCACACGACCTCTTCTGGTCAGCTGCAGTCCTCTTGATGGTCTCAACAATCAAGTCCATCACCTTGAAAGGTGCCTTCTCATCAAGTATATGCAGCATGTTGATAGAATATCCTCTCGATCATGCGATGATCTCGGACTTGGGCATCAAGGTATGCCTCGTAATAGTGTTAGTTGTAGGTAGACCTGCACGAGATAGTAAAGCGAGCCGAGCTTCCATATTCCCAAATCCTTAGTGGAACCTCTTTGTACATATTCTTCATGGATTCATGGTTCTTCTTGGGAATACCATATACATCAATGTCATCTTCTCTTTGCCTTTGGAGCATTCAGCGATTCTGCCCATTCTTCAACAAATGAAGAGAATCTTTGGCCTTCATCATCCATGTGATCTTTCCATCCGGATAGAAATGAGTTGTGGCATAGAATTGCATAATCATCTCATCATTCCAATTTGTCAACTTCGACCAACAAAATCTGCAACACCACATGCGGTGAAGCTTTCATGCACATGTGGAAAGAAGTCTCTGTGCTCTTCATTTGTCAATGTACGCCCGATCAACATATCGTGTATGCGCAACTATGGGCTTCTTGTCCATCGGCCACGATCTCATAGAAGTCCTGCTGCTCTCTCGTGTGGAATCTTGGATCAATAGCAGTTCTTCTCCTCACGGCATATGGGTCGATTGTCTCCATAGCCCGAGGCCTCTATCCTTCCTTTCCTTCATGGTCTCGGCTTGAGGATGAGCATCATTGTGTAGTGGCAGTTTACGTCAAGTTTCACAAGGCAGGTGCTTCATCATCGACACACCGGTGGAACATCATCTTTGTACTTCTCGATGCGGGAATGTTCTGATGTCTTCTTTGGCTTGGCAGCGAGGCTTTCTTTGGAGCTGCCTTGGCTGGAGCAGATTGCTTGGGCTTTGAAGTGGCTCCACCGATGGCATCACCCATGAACTTAGACTTCGAGGAGGAGGCTGGGGTGCTTCCTCATCCTCATCTTCCTCTGCTGCATCATCATGCACAATCCTCTTCCTCTTGGAAGTTTTCTTCACCTTGCTTGTAGTTTCCTCTTCCAAACTCAGTTTCTTGGCAACAGTTGACTGCTTGACTTTTCTGGTGCCTTTCTTGGTCTGCTGACCTTGTGGTTCTTTGGCAACAACTTTTCTCTTGGGCTTGGAGGAGACCTCTTCCTCAACAATGAAATCAGAATCTTCATCATCAGAGTTTCTCTTCTTTCTGGCTCTGGTGGCTGCAGGAGGCAAACCACTTGGTGTACTCCTCTCACCATCATCTGATGAGCTCTTTGGGTTCGGGACTAGTGCTGCCTCGGGAATATCTCGCAATAGGTGACTCGACCTGTTACGGCTGTCACCGGCATCGACATGGTGACAACCTGTGAATAGATAAGGTATAGGCAGAGAAGAAGAGTTATCACAAACTGCGAAGTTTTTGCAAACAAAATGAGTTCAAATTCTAGTATTAGGTTTTCACAGAAGACATTTCGGTCAGACCGAGTTTAAAATTCGGTGAATCCGAAGTGTTCAAACAGAAGCATTCACACCACTTTCGGTTAGACCGAAGTGGGTTTCGGTCCTGCCGAAAACACTAGGGTTTCACAGAATCCTCATTTCGATCACACCGATTTGCACAACTCGGTTGGACCGAAGGGTGCAGTGCAATGGCCATAGGCCAAATCGGTCATACCGAGAATGTAAAATCGGTCTCACCGAGATGTGTTCGGCGGAAACCTAACCCTAAAACTTTTACTCGAATCTCGTTCAAAGGAACTAATCTGGTGTTAAGGAAGATTGCAATCGTGGCTAGATTATAGGCAAACCAAACGTGCATTGAATCGGAGATGGGAGCACGAGTGGGATCGAAACTCACCCTAACTTGGTGGAGTTTCTCTCGGCTGCAACGGCGCGAGAGAATGTCCGTTGACGGCGACGGAGACTGCGGCGAGGGCGCCTGAGCGACAGCGGAGACGATCCGGAGACCACGGCGGCGGCAAAAAAGGGTGTGGGGGCGAAGCGTTTGAAGTAGAAATCAATGCGCGCGACCCACGGAGTATATATACCCCTTTGCTGTCGGTGGGACCGAGTTGTAAAACACGGTGGCACCGAGATGGATAACTCGCAGTGTTATGCACTTGATCACGCCGAAAATTACAACTCGGTTTCACCGAGGTGAAAACCTAGATCAATCCAAATGCTTTCGGTTTGACCGAGTTTGAGTGGGTTGGTCTGACCGAAATCACTTAGAAGGTTTTGGAAGTTAGCCCTTGACGGATCGGTGGCTCCGAGTGCTCCTCACTCGGAGGGTCCGAAAATGACTTGTTCAAAGTTTGTGATGTAAGCATGAATAGACTTTGAGACAAGAAAGCATAGATAGCTAGGGGAGGTACTTAGGCATTCTTATCCATCCATTTGGTCAGAAAAATCAAAACAACCAAAACAACAAATGGATGTCCTCGAATGGATAAAATCATGCATCCAACATGCTCACACAATAAGATAGCAAATGAAATATGTGTCAAACATGCACAATCAAAACTCTAGCTACTATCACACAATTTGTCGATGACTAGGTCATTTTTATATGAGTATATTGACTTAGGAGCCAAATGAGAACATTTGATCATAGGTCATACTCATCGTTTAAGCACAAGTGGGGTTACCACTTTACATAAAGCATTAATGTGTTCACATCATTTGGAGATGCTTTAGCTCAATTTTTTTTTAGAGCAAAGCTCCCCCTAGATGTGAGAACCCCTTTTAAAGGGTCAAACTAACCTTGGGTTGTCGTAGAAGACTTCATGTAGATGTTGAAGATGTGGATGCTCAATGTTGATGTAGATCATCAAGTGTTGGGAGCAATCCTTTGGATTCGGGCACTTTCAATACCTACATGGGTTAGTCCCACAAGGAACAAACAAGGATATCCATGGACATAGATTGAAGTTCACAATAGATGATGTCCATGAAAGCAATGATTACCTTGTCCCTTGACTTACCAACAAGAGGGTTTGTGACTCCATGAACTAGTGCAAGATGTGGAAGTTGGTTGCACAAGTTTTTGCCAAAATGAATGTGAGTGAAGTATGTTGGCGGAGTCACCCTCAAGAACTCTCTAGTTCTTCTTCTTCGGGATCCACATCATCTTGATGGGAATCCTTGGGGTTGTAGTTGAGCTTGACGAAGTAGAACTTGACGTTTCCTTGGGAACCCACTTGACCATGGCTTTAGGTGCTTCAACAAATGCATCAATCTCCTCTTGAAGCTTGTCCTTGCCTTTTAGCTTGTGGTCTTGTGGTGGAAGGTCATCTTGAGCTTGTTCCACATTGGAAGAAGTAGGATTGTACTTCTCCTTTTGAGAAACAAACTGTGGAGTGGGATATTGACCTTCTTCCCATTCAACACCCTCGGCGTTGAACTTTCGCTCAAAACCAATTCCTTGATTCTTCCGGTGCCTTCCTTGCTTGCGGACAATTTCCTCAAAGTTCTTGCTTCCGCAAGGCTCTTGTAGACACCTTTCTCTATAATCCCTTTCAATAAACTATTTTCTTGCTCAAGTGTAACTTGGCTTGAAACATTGTTAGTGGAATCAAGAGAAGTACTAGAAGCAACAATATTGGATTTAGCATGGTTATTGTTACTACTAGATGAAGAATTTTTCTTATGCTTGTCATGCTTAGTTTTAATAGGTGGCAAGAAATTAGACAAGAGAAGTCGTTTGGCAAGATATGAAGAACTCTTCTTTCAAGATCGTCATTGATTGCTTTTAGAAACTCATGTTCTTGCTCTAGAGTGAGCTTCTCGAAGCGTAGCTTCTCATGAGATCTTAGGAGCTCTCTATGATCTTCTTGAGTTGTTTCATGAGCTAACTTAAGAGTGTTTAGTTCTTTAGTTAGACGCTCAATGTCCTTCATAGCATTGTCATTCGACTCTTCTCGACTATAAAGACTACTAGCATGTTCATCATTACTAGGCTCACTAGATTTATCATGTAAGAGCTCATCTTCACCAAGCAAGTCATCCTCATCACTATCAAAGTCAATGAATTCAGGGTGTGATACCTTGGGGCCTTTAGCCATGAAGCATCTTCCAATTCCCTCATTTGGTGAATCAAATAAGTCGTAGGAGTTGGAGTTGGAGGATCGAGAGCAAGACCAGCAACACCTTCATCTTGATCAGTAGTCCGAGTTGGAGTGATAGCTTCTTTCGGATTGATTGTCGGAGTCGGAGCCGGAGACCCATTCACCTACATGAGCTTGATGTTTTCTTCTTGTGTAGCTCCTTGATGACTTGTCTTTCCTCTCTGAATCCTTGCTTCTCCGAGAGGGTCTTCGTTCATAACGATCATCTCTACTCCTTCTCTCTTTCCGAGGTGACTCTTCTCTTGAGCTTCTTCTTCTTGGAGATTCTTCTCTTCTCTTGTGGGGAGCCGAGCACTCATTTGAGTAGTGTCCGGGTCTTCCACAATTGTAGCAGTTTCGATCACGACTAGAAGATCTCTTTTCATCATATGATCTAGACTTTGAGCTTCTCTCTTTGCTTCTACTCTTGTAGAATTTGTTGAAGTTCTTCACCATTAGGCTTATCTCTTCATTGGAAACTAGCTTGTCACTTGAGGTTGTGGGAGCATCACTTGTAGCTTTGTAAGCACCACTTGACTTGTTGTGAAGCTCTTCCTTATCCTTAAGTGTCATCTCATGAGCAACAATTCTTCCAATGACTTCGGTTGGCTTGAGATTCTTGTAGTTTGGCATCATTTGGATCAAAGTGCACACGGTGTCATACTTTCCATCCAAAGCTCGAGAATCTTCTTGATGATGAATCGATCGGTCATTTCTTCGCTTCCTAAGCCGGCAATCTCATTTGTGATGAGAGCAAGCCTAGAGTACATTTCAGCGACTCCTTCACCTTCCTTCATCTTGAACTTGTCAAGTTGACCTTGAAGAACATCTAGCTTTGATTCCTTCACGGACTCGGTACCTTCGTGCATTTCAACCAAAGTATCCCAAATCTCTTTTGCATTCTCAAGGCGGCTGATTTTGTTGAACTCCTCGGGACACAAGGCATTGAAGAGAATGTCACAAGCTTGAGCATTGTTTTGCAACATCCGCAATTCTTCCGTTGTAAGCCATGATCCGAACTTTTCCTTCCTCGAAGAATTCACCTTGCATACCAACACAAATAATGCCCCATGCGGCTGGGTTATGGCCAAGAATATGCATTTTCATTTTATGCTTCCAACTAGCAAAGTTTGTACCATCAAAGTAAGGACCTCTCTGAAAATTACCCTCACTAGGCGCCATACTCTCCTAGGTTGTGAAACCAAGCTTATGGAGTCCAATGCAATGGAAACCAATACAATGGAGACCAATGCTCTGATACCACTTGTAGGATCGAAAGTATGTCTAGAGGGGGGGTGATTAGACTACTTGACAATATAAAAATTCAGCCTTTTGACAAAGACAAGTTTTTGGCAGATTCACAATTATGATCAAGTCAAGTATCACCCTACACATGCAATTCTAGAGTATAGGCAGCGGAAAGTAAATTGCACATGTAGTAAAGAGAGGTGGAGAAGATCAAACGCAATTTGGAGACACGGAGATTTTTCTCGTGGTTCCGATAGGTGGTGCTATCGTCATTCCACGTTGATGGAGACTTCAACCCACGGAGGGTAATGGCTGCGAGAGTCCACGGAGGGCTCCACCCACGAAGGGTCCACGAAGAAGCAACCTTGTCTATGCCATCATGGCCTCACGCCCACGGAGGCTAGCCTTACTCGGGGTAGATCTTCACGAAGTAGGCGATCTCCTTGCCCTTACAAACTTCTTGGTTCAACTCCACATCTCGACGGAGGCTCCCAAGCGACACCTAACCAATCTAGGAGGCACCACCCTCCAAAAGGTAATAGATGGTGTTGATGATGATGAACTCCTTGCTCTTGTGCTTCAAAATGATAATCTCCCCAACACTCAACTCTCCTCACCGATTTGGCTGTGGTGGAAGAAAGGATTGAGTGGAAAGCAACTTGGGAAGGCTAGAGATCAAGCTTCATATGGTGGGAGTGGAGCAACTTGATCTCAACACAAGGGTAGGTAGTTTTCTTCTCGAAAATGTAAGATAGGAGTGGTAGTTCTTTCGATGGCTCTCTCCACGAATGAAGAGGGGTGGAGGGTATTTATAGCCTCCACACAAAATCCAACCGTTACACACATTTGACCAATCTCGGTGGGACCGAAGTTGACAACTCGGTGAGACCGAAAGTTCAAATCATGTGAACGTTGGGATTTTCGGTGGGACCGAAAATACGATCTCGGTTAGTCCGATTCTTCCAAAGACAAGAGCTTGCCAATCTCGGTGGGACCGACTTCATCATCTCGGTGACACCGATTTGATGACAGAAGGTTCTGAAGCTTGGCAACTCAAGTTTCGTGAGACCGAGTTCGAATCGGAAAATCCGAGTTTTCTAGGGTTTGGCTTTGTGGCTGAGGTGGTTCATCTCGGTGTGACTGGGTTTGGAAAATCGGTGGGACCGAGATTACTTATGAGTGTATAATGCAGTGAGAGTTGCTGATAGTTTAGGAGATGTATCACTAAGCACTTTGAGCAACCAGATCATTATCATAACCTCATCCCCTTTTAATAGTATTGGCTTTCCTATGGACTCAATGTGATCTTGGATCACTAAACCAAAAATGGAGTCTTGAGCTTTTGCCAATGCTTGTCTTAGCATTTTGAGGGGTCCACTTCTTCAGTCCTTGCCATACCCATATCACTGAACTTTCTGAAATGATTCTCAAGAAACTATTAGTTCAATGATATATATGTTGTTATTAATTACCAAAACCACCCGGGGATTAGTTGCACTTTCAGATCCTCGTGCGATGGCGGCTCCTTCTGAGAGCCGAGGTTGCGGCCATCCGAAATCTCTTGCCCCCCTTCCCTTGGGATTCCCATGCTCCTTTGGCCAGATCTGGGTGCCGCCCCATCAGATTTGTGGTCCACTCAGATAGATCAACGGGTTGTGCCACTAAAGCTTGTGCATCTCCTCGTCGGTCCTCATTTGTTTGAGTGGCTGATCCTCGTCGTTCCCTGCTTGTCCATCCATCTCCTGGGGTAAATCCCCTTCCCCTAGATCGTTGTTTCCTTCTTTGGTTGGCTTTGGTGTTGCCAGTTGGAGTGCCATCCTACCCTCGTACGTCAGTGGTCCTCCTTCTCGAAGCTCTTTATGCTATGGATCCTATTGTTGCCCCTGCTCGTGCAGTGGTGGCTTCGTCGGGCTTGTCGTGCTCTTGGTCCTTGGGTGGTGCCTCTGTGATATTTGTGTCGCTTTGTTGTGGTCGTGGTCGGTTCTTTGTGGTTTCAGTTGCAAGCTCTTGATGTCGACGAGGCCCTTCACTTGGACGTAGTTCAACGATTTGCTCTCTGCCTAGGTCGCTTGAGTGCTCTCATTGTAGTTTGGTTTGGAGTTGGTTCTGTCCTCATGTTGCAAATTGTTGCTTGGGTCATGGTGTACTTGGGGACTTGGGGTCGTGCCATATTCGGCGATGTAAGGATCGTCAGGTTGTTTTCGTCGTACCATTTTTGATGAGGTATAGGTTGTGCCATCTTCGGTGTGTAATCTCTTTTCTCTTATCAAAATATATGCAATTCTCCTGCATGGTTCAACAACAAAAAAACGTGCACTGTCACCAATTTTTGGAAGGTTTTTTTTAAGCATGGTGTTCATTTACGATTTTCGTCCAAAGTTTAAGCAACTTTTTGTGGCGGAGCAAAACACATACATTAGGATTGGGTGGCGAAAAAACTTAGGTGGAGGAATACGCATTGCTTACAATTTGTTTTTGCCAAGCTGAATTTAGAAGAAAAATCTCTGGAATAAAAATAAATTAAAAGAATATGAAGAAAAGGAGCTAATCTCATCTCCTAAAGCTTACACAAACACCCACACTGACCCATGAAGAACTTATTTGTTGTTATTCTTCCTCTGTCGCTAACCAAAATCAGAGCTCAGCGGGTGATACCTCTAATATCTACAGTCCCGTTTCTTTTCCTGCTTTTTTTCTTTTTTACCATCATCTCATGCAAGGAAGCAAGAAACGTCAAACTCAAACTCGTCCAGCGAGAAGGCGGTCTCCTCCTCCATCTCCATGGCGAGCGCCGGCATCGTCCCCGCGGCCACGAGCGCGGACACCACCTCGTCGTACTCAGACCGCGCCCTCCACTCCGCCTGGAACGGGCTCATGGAGAAGCGGTTCGAGTCCGAGGTCACCGGCGAGGGCTCAAGGGACGTCGACAGCGACGCGCCGTGCCCAAAGCAGTTCTCCGGCGTCGACGGCATGGAGAACGGGTAGTACTCTTGCGGCGTCGTCAGCACGCCCACCGCCTGCGAGGAGAAGCAGAAGGACGTGGCGGTGCTGCAGCCCTGATGACCCGCCGTGAGCCCCTCGGTGTTCACCGTCAGGCTCGTGCTCAGGTTCTGCAGATGCCTACGCGCGTCCGGGTTCTCCTCCGCCGGCTGCACCATGGCCGCCGCGGCCGCCACCGTCTTATGAACGCAGGTGTGCTCGCCGTGGTAGATCACGTCGAAGAGCGCCGGGTCCTCGTCGGCGCGCTGCACCTGCTTGGTCGCCGCGCATCCCTGGGATTTGCGGTGCGTGCAGCGGTAGTACCCCCTGCAATGTTACACAGTTCAGGTCAGGGACGGCAAACACAATTCCTCTGGAGCGGTTCAATCGGATGCAACAGGTGTACTACTATCTGACTAGTGGATGCCGAATAATTGGCAACAGTGGAAAGGCTGCAAGATTCACCAACTGAAAAGAACACCTCGAAGAAGAACCAGTGCCCAAATCCAAAAGTAAAAATCCCCGTGACCTCACAGAAAGCGAAAGCGAAAGCCGTTTAAACATGTGCGGATATACCAAAAGAAAATTACTACTACCAACCTTGGGTGCTTGGCTCCTAGAATGTCCTTCTGGCCGTACTTCCTCCAGCTGTGGCCGTCGTCGACTGGGGTCTCTGCTCCTCCTCCCTCCGAGCTCACCCTGACCTGATGCTTCCGTTTCTCCATTGTCTTCCTGCAAATCCAAGAAGAAAGAAGGCACTTAAAAATCTACACTAAAAAGATCCAAAATACGACTGACTATTCATCAATTGATCGTGACAAGATTGAATAGTTTCATAAAGTATGCACCTCTTCTTGTTGTTGGTATGGAAAGGCATGCCCGAAACGTCGCTCAGGGGGCTGGGCGTCGCGGAGAACGGCGGCGAGTCGAGGCCGGCGGCGGAGCGCTTCCGGCTGTCGAAGTGCCCGGACCTGATCATGCCGATGGACCTCTCGGTCACAGCGAAGATCTGGGCGGCCAGGCGCTTGCAGTGGTCGGGGCAGCCTCCCAGGTTCACGTCCAGCTGCCTCACCAGCTCCTTGATGTAGCCCAGCTCGGTCACCACAAGGCGGCTTCCTCCATTTTCATCCACGCTCTCCATCGCTCTGCGCTGCTAATTTTCTTGCCGCTGCGGAAGTCTCTGTCCCAGAAACGAATTGCGCAGCGACTGTGTCTGTGTAGAAGAGGAAAAATCGAGATGTGATCGGAGAGTTGAGATGAGATGGTGAGTGAAGCGAAAGGAGGCGGTCTTATATAATGGCCAGCAAACCGCGTCTGGGTTAAGGTGAACAAGCTGAACAGTATTTTTGACCGGCGGGCTTAGTAGAGACTGTGATTTGATTGGCCAATCCCCTTGCCGGGTCTGGTTGCAAACTTGAAGCTAACGGATCTCTACCGTTAGCAAACGATCGTACATGCAGGAACCTTCAGCTTATGACACTTTTTATACTCCAGTTGTTTATAGCACTTAGTATGAGTCATAAGTGATATAAACAACTGGAGTATGAAAAGGTTAGCAAAACCAACAAGCTTGAGCGAGCTTTTTTTTGTCTGAATCGGACAAGACTACCGGGATGAAATGCAATGTAAATTGAGATATGGTGTGTCGGCCTTATGAACATGGAGGGTCCGGGTGCTCAACACTACAAAGTTTGTGCATTCCTTGAGACGTAGGTGACCATGGTTTGAATGGGAAGGGACATCAAAATTTTGGGTTTGCATGGACAACCCATGTGATGAACATGACATTGACCTCTTCTATGCCTGCATCAACATCACCATTGAAGATGAAGCTAAAACTCCATTCTAGTAGGCACCTTGGATCAATAACCGAAACCAAAGGAGATCGCACCTCTAATATTCGACGCATTCACGAGAAAAAAAAATTGGAAGGTGAATGAGGCTCTCAATGAGGACGCTTGGGTTCCAGAAATAAAGATCACCGTCAACTCCTCCTTAGAGCACATCCGCCAGTTTGTGGCTCTTTGGACCATCCTTTGCGACTTCCACTTTGACGCCCATGCTGAAGATGATATTGTTTTGAAGCACACTTCTAGTGGTGTTTACTCCGTGGCTACCGTCTACACGGTGGAATTTATGGAACATTCTACTCCCCTATAGAACACACTTGGGCCCCTCCGAAGGTCATGTCTTTGCATGGTTGGCCACTCAAGATAGGATCTGACCGCTGATAATTTAGCCAAACACGGATGGCCAAGTTGCGGTCTTTGCCCCTTATGTAAGCAAGTGCAAGAATAAGGTGTGCACCCCTTCTTTAAGTGCCGCTACACAATTCGTCTTTGGAACTTGATAAATGATAGGCTCCATCTCGATGGCTTTGACACTGCGACTTGGCATCTCAAAAGATCCATCGATGAGTGGTGGATCAAGCGGTCTGACCGAAGCACCCCCAGCCAATAGGAAGGTCGTGGCATCTCTTACAATGCTCATTGGTTGGACTATTTGGAATTGGAATGAAAGGAATGCCCGGATCTTTCGCCACAAGAGCACGCAACTAATGGTCCTTCTAAACAACATTAAGGACGAGGTTCAACTATGGATAACCGCCGACGCGAACAAAAACTAAGAACAATTGTACCAGTAGTGTAATTCCTTTTGTGTTTTGGGACTTGTAACAAAACTCTTTCCTCCTCTTAATTAAAATTTGAAACAAATATTTTGCCTCCATTTCAGTAAATACTCTACTTGTTTCAAATAACATCGCCGCTACATCCCAAGGTCTTCATATAGGTGGGCACTAATAGGTTTGTGTAATGTTGTTCATACAGTTGTGCGCCCAAAGCAAACTGCCATTATGTCTGGTCACAATATGACTGGGGGAGTGGTTGTCCTTCATGATACGTTCCTTGAGCTCCACACTAAGAAACTTGACGGAGTTATCTTTAAGGTGGACTTTGTAACGGCCTATGACAAACTAAAGTGTTTTTTTTTCTTCAACAAGCTCTTCAAATGAAAGGTTTTGTGGTTGAACGAAGGCAACATGCGGCTTGTTACGTTCCGTTCAGGACGGGAGTGTTGGGGTTAAGGTTATATGACACCGGTCATTACTTTCTAACCTAGAAGGGATTAAGGCAAGATGACCTCATGTCGTCAATTTTGTTTAACTAGTAGAATGCACGTGCGTTGCCACGGGCTATGAGATGTTTTTTTTGCGGTTGCATATATAAACATAATGCATGTCAAATTTTGCATCTATAGAAATGTTAGCTTGTAACAATCAAAAAGTAATTGTAATCAACTTCATTTGTATTGTAAGTTGATAAAAAATAATAGAAAGATGTGTACATAGAGGGCAATGATCTAACAAAATATCAGTCACAAACTTGCATCTGCTTGATGTGTTTAAGATATTTCCATACAATGTGAAAAATGTTGTGTTTAGCTTCATTTGCATGGTACAATGTGAGTCGAATCCCATTTTTTAAAATTGTAGGTACATATAGATCATTTAGATGGTATTTTCTCCTTTTATCGACATGGGTGACAGAGTTCGCACCTCAGGGCCAACGTCCCAAGAGGAAACTGAGGCACAATGAAACCTAGAATATTAATTAACTAAAACTCATTAATGGGGTAACTGTAAATTCCTGAAGGGGCCCCGAGACAAACATGTTCATGATAGTGCCAGCTTCTTTCATCAACCAAAATCATACTAATTCTCTAGGACCTAACAAGAGCTGCAATGAAGTTTGACATCAAGCTATGGGCATAGTTCACGGACGCAACTTCCCTCCATTTCCTTCCGTTTCGCAGTCCACATCACTCCTTCGCACCCTCGCTTATTCTCTTCTCCGAGCCACCGCTGCCATCCGCACAGCCTTGGTTCTACTTTCCGTCAAGATTTCATGTGAAAAGTATGAGAACACATGCTGCAGATAAAATTCTCAATAAGTCTCATGTCTATTTATATCAAGCGTAAGACATTGTATTTTCCACTCGGTAACAAAAAATAGCACATGGAGTCAAAACGGACAGCCCCCAAAATGGAAGTCTATCAGAATTTAGTGAAGAAATCCAAATCACCACCATGATTCCACAACCAACGGATTAAAGTTTATACATAGTACCAGTCATAAAGTGTTTTCATTGCTCGCATGAAAAGAAATTAAAATAGCTCAACAAATAAAATCAGAACCTGATCAAGGAAATCTGATTACAAATTAGTGACACGGGAACTCATCTAGTTAGTTTCATTATTCTTTCTATGCATAACATTACACTTGGTATGAAATATAGTAATGTTTTAAAACCTTTGATGTATAAATCCTGAAATCAATACTACCCGACAACTTGAACATCAACTATTTCAAGTACTAGGCCAAATTTAGTTGAACTATACACATTCATGTCACAATAAAATAGTGCTACTTTTAGTTGAATAAAAAAATAATTAATCATCGTTTACCCGCAAATTGTAACCATGATGTACAAAAAACAGACATTCAAATGTAAAATGCTTACCAATTTGTCATTGACAAAGAAAACATGGGTCTGATAATACCATCTGGGGTAAATACTCTCTGAAAAGCAACAACAAAAAGTTGAGAACACTGGAACTATTTCCTATTATTGTTGTGTGAAATCCATTAATGGAAAAGGAAAAGGACAAAAAGCCCTCGTTTCTCATTTTAGAAAGAGACAAATACCAAAGAGATGACATAAGCAAGGAAATTAAGGATAACTGAAAACTCAAAAAGAAGTAGGCGAAAAAGTTATGAAAATTTAGTTGTTTACAGTTTCACCAAAAGCCTTGTTTTTACGTGCAATACAAAACTTGTGGTGCTTTCTAAAATATTATTGTGTATTAGATAAAAGAAATTCGTGATAACAAAAAAATCTAATTCATTTTCATCAGCATGTAATTGTGTTATTCCGGAAACCACAAAAAAGAATCTCAAGCCCCTTTTATCCATTTTGTAATTGTTTTTATTCACTGCAGTAGTAAGTATATATTCGCAAAAATAAGGACAAATAAATAATGGATCTGGGCGTCCTTAATTACCTTGATGGCTAGAGGTGGTTCTCCATGATAGTTGATTGTTATATGCGTCAATTTGATGCAGCAGAGAAAAGATCTAATTGAGGTGGTCCTGCTGCATCAGCCGGTAGCTATAGGTGTTGCAGTAGGAGGTCCGAACTATTGCATAATTGGTGGAAGATCTCATGACGCCAGCAAGAGTAACTATAAATATGCATGAGAAAAAGCACTTCAAGCATTTCACTGAACAAAAGAGCATGTACATTATACTTAGTTAAGAAATAAATAATTGTGTAAACGTATCTCTTGGAATGAGTCTTTTGAAGTGAAGTATGTTGCACCTATCAGAAGTTCAGGACATGGAGGGAACAAGCATTACTTACGGATAAGATTGGTATAAATTTTTCCTCATCTGTACTGTCCCAGCTCAAGTCATAGAAAGTAATAACGCAAGAAACTAAACTTAGTTGTGTACAAGAGCAAAACATATACAATACCGTCATACTCATAACTACCTTGAGATCCTTAGATCTCTGACAATCCAACATTCTTGTCGTCCTTTGATCTCTCATGGGATTTGTTTTTTGTTAGGCCCCGTGTTTGCATTCTTCTCAGCATCTAAAGCAAGTCGGCCACAAAGGAGTCTCTTGCTGCATCAGATCTCTCTCTAGCATCTTTTCCCCTGAGCTCTTCCAAATATCTCTAGATCACCACACCATAATCATAGTTAAGAAATGAACAAGAGCACAAATCAATAAAACAATTGGCTGTACAGGGATGCAACATAGAAGCTCGGAAGAAGGATTTCAGGAGGGGGAGAAGAATTGATCAGTAGTCTTACATTTAGTTGCCATCCATAGTGATCTCGGCTATCTTAAACCCAATGGAGTCCAACTGCATCATATACTCTGACATCTTTTTATTCTTCTCGAACTTCCTCACATGCAGATAAGAAAAAAAGGGTAGTCTTTCAAGGCAGTAACTCCCTGGTCTAGACTCACATTACAATTGCATTCTGCTGCATCACAGAAATAAACAATAGTCCCACAATTTACAAACCATGAGTAAGAAACAATCATGCTGCTTGAACTAACTGACAGGATCTGAAACACAACAAACATAACATCTACAGCTGAGTAACGAAAAATACTATACAGATTTCACCCAAGGAAAAATATATTTCAATTTTCCATAGAAAGCGCACCTTCAATTATTTTTGCAAGGGCACGTCTTGAATGCATCATACGATTGGTCAGAACCCTAAGTTTCCTGGCTTCTAAATCCATGCAGTAGGAAGTTGTTTTGTGGCTAAATATTATCTCACTGATAGACTCTCTTTGAATGCATCATAAGGATCCTAAGTCAAGACAGAGAGAGAAAAATATCTAGAAAAAAAGAAGTTCTACGGTAGAGGAAAAACAGAGATAAACTTCTGTTGATGTAGTTTGAGAGGATAAGTTCGACGATGAACAAATCAGAATAATCCAGAGTGACTATCCCTGCTATAAATTGTTTAGTACATCGCACTGTGCATGTTACCAAAGCTTGACAAATGAGAACCCCCACCAACTCATCAAAATCACACATCACTTCCGGTACCATGTTGTTTCATCAAAAAAATCCTAGAACACAAATGTTAGAACTACCAAAAATATCGGATCAGATGAAATAGGGAATGGGATCCTTCATAGTTCACACTGATGGGAGGTTGTCGATGTGAGCATCTTGAGCTTGGAATGGATGTCTCCGTGCAGGTCATGATCCATCTCAAGGAGTGCGTCAGAGATATGCTCCGGTGGCATGCCGAGCTGTCCCCTCCACCTCCTCAATCATCTTCGCCACCTTCATTAGAAGAAACGGTACACACTTGTAGTACATGTCAAGAAGGGAGGTGCCGACCTTGACGTCTCGCTCCAGCCAATGCCCTTGCATCAATGCTGCAAGGGCATTTCCCTACTTTGTGTTTTGGATGATGATGACAACCCTTTGTTGGTCTAATCTTGCTCTAAGTGCTTCAGGTTCTCGGTGATTAGGCTTACATCGGTTTGCTATTCTCTCTGGAAGGAAAAGATCGAAGACGGTGTTTTTCTACGTGTTTGTCTCTTTGGTCATAGGGAACCCGTACTATGAAGAGGGAATTCACATTGGAAGGAGTTGTGGGAATCATTGCACGTACACTGCTGCCACACCCTCTGTTGCCTTCCGTGTTTTGTGCGAGAGAGAGCTCCCCTTATTTTTCAACTGCCTACTGTGTTCTCCCAGCGGTTGTACCGCTCGTACGAGCGGTTGTACCGCTGGCTCCTGGCACTTACCCAACCGCCACCCCAGGGGTGATACCATGGGGATGAACGGCCTAGTCATGACCAAGCGGTTGTACCGCTGCTCCTGGGAGGTTGTACCGCCACCATGCTTAACATTGACTGTGGGTGTCTCTGGCGGTTGTACCGGCCAAGTACCGCTCAACAACCGGCCCGGTTCCTGTTTTGATGCGGTACTTGGGCGGTGGTGGCCCAGTTGGTCTGGTTGTGCCCCGCAAACCGGTACTGCCGGTGCCCTAAGCGGTTCTACCGCTTAGGACTTAGCCACCCAAGTGTCCAGGGCCAAGCGGTTGCACCGGTGCTATACCACTCGATTACCGCACACAGGGTGACACCCTACGGTTTCAAGGCGGTGGTTGAGCGGTGGTTGGGCGGTTGTTCCGGTTGCTCTCCACAACCGGTACTACCGCCCGTTTGCCCGGTTGTACCGCTTGAGAGGGTTTCTGCAGCCTACCCGTGAGTCCCGGTTGTACCGGGACTAGGAGCGGTTGTACCACTGCAGTGCTGTTTTCGCAGTAACAGTTGGATTTTAGGGTTTGCTATATAAGGGTGGTTCTTCCACCTACCACTCTTACCTCTTGCGCCTCTCTCACCACCATTGATACCTTCAAGCTTTCTTGCCCGATCTCTCTCTCTAGCCACTCAAACTTGATGATTTGCTAGGGATTGAAGGAGGAGACCTAGATCAACACTTCCATCAAAGGATATTTTATTCCCCCATACTTTCTTGTGCGGATTTTGTTACTCTTGGGTATTTGAGCATCCTAGACGGTTGAGGTCACCTCGAAGCCACATTCCATTGTGGTGAAGCTCCGTGGTTTCGCTGGGAGCCTCCAATTCGGTTTTGGAGAGAGCCCCAACCTTGTTTATAAAGGTTCGGTTGCCGCCTTCAAGGGCAGCAATAGTGGAATCACAACATCTTGCATTGTGTGAGGGCGTGAGGATAATACGGTGGCCCTAGTGGCTTCTTGGGGAGCATTGTGCCTCCACACCGCTCCAATGGAGACGTACTTCCCCTCAAAGGGAAGGAACTTCGGTAACACATCCTCGTCTCCATCGGTTCCACTCTTGGTTATCTCTAACCTTTACTTGTGCAAGTTATTGTGTGTTATATCCTTTGCTTGCTTGTGTGCTTATTGTTGTTGCATCATATAGGTTGCTCACCTAGTTGCATTTCTAGACAACCTACTTTGATGCAAACTTTAATTTGGTAAAGAAAAGCTAAAAATTGTTAGTTGCCTATTCACGCCCCCTCCCCTCTAGTCAACTATATCGATCCTTTCAATTGGTATCAGAGCCTCGTCTCTTTATTAAGGACTTTGCCATCCGAAGAGTATGGTTGACACCGTAGACGGTGAGGAGGAGCACCCAAGTGTGATTCCATCCTCGTCTACGGCCGATGGGGGAACCTCGGTCTCACGTGAGGAATTCAATGTGGCTTTGGACACATTGAAAACCTCCATGACGGCCGAGGTCAAAGGCATGCTTAAGAACTTTCTTGATGGTCTCAAATTATCCACCGCAACGTTGGAAGTGGTCAATCCCACTAACAAGGTGACGGATGCTAACTCCGACAAGGGGGAAGCTACTAGTGAGAAAGTTCCTTTGTCTAGTGGTAGAAATGGTAGTGGCACTTTTGCCCATGTGGAACCTCCACTTACTTATGGAGGACCGATTCCCTCTACTCATTTAAATCATCCCGGTTCTCCCCCTAAAATTGTGAAAAATGAGGATTTTGATGCTTGGGTCTATCGCTTTAAGCGTCATTTAAACCATGTTAACACTAATCTTTGGAGAATCATTGAAGAAGGTTTCTATCCACATGACCGAAGCAACTTCACCCCTAGAGAAGCTGCGGATAATCAATTCAATGAGAATGCTCTCTTCATCCTCCAAGATGCAATTCCACCCGAAGATATTGCACATCTTCGACCCTTCAGCATGGTCAAGGAAGCATGGCACCATGTTGTTTCCCTCTACAAGGGAAGCGCAAGCATTCAACGCTCCAACAATGAAGTGGTGCAAGATGAAGCCGATGAGTTTGCAATGAATGAAGATGAAGAACCTCGTGAGTTTTACCGGAGATTAACCACCCTCGCGGTCTCACTCTGAGATCATGGGAGCAAGGATACGGATGACAATTGGATCAAGCACAAGTTCCTCAAGGCCATGATGCACTACCACAAGGCCATGTCCTCCATCATCCGTCAAAGGCCGGACTTCCACACCTTGTCCTCAAGTGAAGTGTTGGATGAGTTTGTGGCAATGAGGATCTTGGACAAGACCGCCGACAATGTGGTGTTGCGTTCTCAAAGAGCAAAGAAGCCCAACCTTGCCTTGAAGTCAAAGGTTTGTGTGGAAGAAGAGGATGAAGAGGAAGAAGAGGAGAGCAACCCCGAAGATACGAAATATGATTATCATGAGCACATGGCTCTTGCCTCAAGGCAATTTTGGAGCAAGAAGAACTCAAGGCCCAATTTCAACAAGAAAAACTCTAGTGGCTCCAAGGGCAAGCAACGTGTGAGAACATGTTACAATTGTGGCAATGTGAGCCACTTCATTGCGGAGTGCCCTTACAAGAAGAGGGAAGACAATGGTGGCAAGCTCATCTGAAAAGACAAAGCCAAGGCCTTCCCCAACAAGAACAACTTCACCAAGAAGACTCCAACCAAAGGGTTGGTGGCTCAAGAAGAATACCATGAGGATGATGATGATGATGATGATGATGATGATAGTGAAGCCATGGCCATGGCCTCCGTTGCCATTGCCACAACTCCACAGGTGTCTCTCTTCGACTCACCCAACGAGAACATCACCGCCAAGTGCCTCATGGCTAAAGCCACCAACAAGGTAACCACCATCATTACTAATCCCTACTTGACGGATTGCATTGATGAAAGTGAGGGGTCTAATGAGGAAGTAAGTGAATTTGAGTCTTTTATGAGTAATCTCAAGGGCAAATCCAAGAAGCACTTCGTTGCTCTCTTGGAACAACTTGGTGAAGCCAATGACATGATCGAGGCTCATGAAGAAACCATCTCTAAGATGGAAGGACATAGTCGTGAATATGCCAATGAGATATAGGATCTCTCTAATGCACTTGAGGAAGCGCGTGTTCATCGTTTGGCTCTTGAGGAGTCACACAATGTTGACCATGCTAAATTAAAGAAAGATCTTGGTCATGCTCTTGTTGTATCTCGTGTGGTTGACCATGATAGACTCAAGGAGGAGTTTGATATACTTGACAAGGCTCACAAGGTCTTGAAGGGTGCTCATGCTAGCCTCAAGGAGTCTCATGATCAACTCCAAGTGAAGTTAACCAAGGAGAAAGCCACTTTTCCTCATATGGTATTAATTGATAATGAAAATGCTACTAACCCATGTTGTGAGCATGTGCATCTTGTGGAGGAGAATGCCAAGTTGAAGGAGCAACTTGAGAAAGGCCTTGTGTCATCCATACAAGGTGAGAAGAATCTCAATGACCTTTTGAGCAATCAAAAGAAAGTTGTGGCCAAGGAGGGAGTTGGGTTCGCACCCAAGTCCAAGAACAAGAAGAAGAATGACAAGACCAAACGACCTCCTCCTCTCAAGAAAACTCTTGTGAAGGATGGAGAGGGTGCTCCAAAGGAGAATAAGAACAATGTGAAGGGCGGTGATATCAAAAAGGGCAATGCCACCCCTTCCAACAAAGCCGGCGACTTTAACCCTTCTTATGTGTTGTGTCGTGCTAGTGATGGACATGTTTATGCTAAATTTGTTGGGTCTCCTTATGAGTACATTGAATGGTCTATTTGGGTTCCTAAGACCCTTGTTACTAACATCAAAGGACCCATTACAACATGGGTACCTAAAACCAAGCATTGATCTCTTGTAGGTGTTTGCTTCCGGTGGGGGATCATGGTTGCTCGATAGCGAAGCCACAAATCATATGACCGGAAGCAAGGATTTGGTGATGGATGATACGTCTCCAACGTATCTATAATTTATGAAGCATTCATGCTATTATATTATCTGTTTTGAATGTTTATGGGCATTACTAAGCACTTTTAAATTATTTTTTGGACTAACCTATTAACCGGAGGCCCAGCCCATATTGTTGTTTTCTTGCCTATTTCAGTGTTTCGAAGAAACGGAATATCAAACGGAGTCCGAATGGAATGAAACCTTTGGGAGCGTTATTTTTGGAATGGAAGCAATCCAGGGGACTTGGAGTGCAAGTCAGGGAAGCTTCGAGGAGGCCACGAGGCAGAAGGGCACGCCCACACCCCCCGGGTGCGCCCTCCACCCTCATGGGCCCCTCGTGGCTCCCCCGACCGACTTCTTTCACCTATATAAGTCCATATACCCTAAAACCTTCGAGGACAACAATAGATCGGGAGTTCCGCCGCCGCAAGCCTCTGTAGCCACCAAAAACCTCTTGGGAGCCCGTTCCGGCACCTTACCAGAGGGGGGATCCCTCACTGGTGGCCATCTTCATCATCCCAGCGGTCTCCATGACGAGGAGGGAGTAGTTCACCCTCGGGGCTGAGGGGATGTACCAGTAGCTATGTGTTTGATCTCTCTCTCTCTCTCTCTCTCTCTCTCTCTCTCGTTCTTGAGGTGATACGATCTTGATGTATCGCGAGCTTTTCTATTATAGTTGGATCTTATGATGTTTCTCCCACTCTACTCTCTTGTAATGGATTGATTTTTCCCTTCGAAGTTATCTTATCGGATTGAGTCTTTAAGGATTTGAAGAACACTTGATGTATGTCTTGTCGTGCTTATCTGTGGTGACAATGGGATATCATGTGATCCACTTGATGTATGTTTTGGTGATCAACTTGCGGGTTCCGCCCATGAACCTATGCATAGGGGTTGGCACACGTTTTCGTCTTGACTCTCCGGTAGAAACTTTGGGGCACTCTTTGAAGTACTTTGTGTTGGTTGAATAGATGAATCTGAGATTGTGTGATGCATATCGTATAATCATGCTCACGGATACTTGAGGTGACACTGGAGTATCTAGGTGACATTAGGGTTTTGGTTGATTTGTGTCTTAAGGTGTTATTCTAGTATGGACTCTATGATAGATTGAACGAAAGAATGGCTTCGTGTTATTTTACTACGGACTCTTGAATAGATCGAGCGGAAAGGATAACTTTGAGGTGGTTTCGTACCCTACCATAATCTCTTCGTTTGTTCTCCGCTATTAGTGACTTTGGAGTGACTCTTTCTTGCATGTTGAGGGATAGTTATATGATCCGGTTATGTTATTATTGTTGAGAGAACTTGCACTAGTGAAAGTATGAACCCTAGGCCTTGTTTCCTACCATTGCAATACCGTTTGTGCTCACTTTTATCATTAGTTACCTTGCTGTTTTTATAATTTCAGATTACAAATACCTATATCTATCATCCATATTGCACTTGTATCACCATCTCTTCGCCGAACTAGTGCACCTATACAATTTACCATTGTATTGGGTGTTGGGGACACAAGAGACTCTTTGTTATTTGGTTGCAGGGTTGCTTGAGAGAGACCATCTTCATCCTACACCTCCCACAGATTGATAAACCGTAGGTCATCCACTTGAGGGAAATTTGCTACTGTCCTACAAACATATGCACTTGGAGGCCCAACAACGTCTACGAGAAGAAGGTTGTGTATTAGACATCAGTGGACGTGCACTAGATCCCATCTATGCCCACCAATGTCGAGTGGGGTGATGCCTCGTCTTCTAAGGTGTTGGGTCTTGGCAAGGTTGTCATTTCTCATGATCTCAAGATCGAGAAAGTCATGCTTGTTGAGTCCCTTGCATACAATTTACTTTCCATTCGTCAACTTGCTCTCATGGGCTTTGCCACATTCTTTAATATTGATACCGTGGCCCTCTTGTGGAGCAAGACTCTTAAAGTAGCCTTTGTTGGGCATGTCGAGAATGGTCTTTATGTGATTAACTTTTTGGAGCGACCCACTAAGACCGCAACATGCCTAATGGCTAAAGTTGATGTGGGATGGCTTTGGCATCGCCGTTTAGCCCATGTCAATATGAGATCTTTGCAAAGTATTCTCAAGGGGGACCATGTCCATGGACTAACAAATGTTAGTTTTGCCAAAGATCATGCTTGCAGTGCTTGTATCGAAGGAAAGTTACAATAGAAGGCTCACCCTCCCACGACTATCATCTACTCGAAGAGACCCTTAGATCTCCTTCACATGGATCTCTTTGGGCCTCCATCCTTTGATAGTCTTGGGGGTAGTAAGTATTGCTTGGTGATTGTCGATGATTACTCAAGGTACACTTGGGTATCTTTCTTCAAGAGGAAGAGTGAAACTCAACAAACTGTCATCGACTTTGCAAATGAAGCTCAACGTCAACACGATGCAAAGATCTTGACAATAAGAAGTGACAACGGCACCGAGTTCAAGAACTACACCTTGGATGAGTTTCTTAGTGATGAGGGAATCAAGCATCAATATTCCGCTCCCTACACCCCTCAACAAAATGGTGTTGCGGAGAGGAAGGATTGGACGTTGATGGATGCGGCAAGGACCATGATGGCGGAGTTCAAGTCTCCTTACCACTTTTGGGCCGAAGCCATCAACACCGCGTGTCATGCATCCAATCGGCTCTATCTCCACAAAGGCTTTAACAAGACTCCATATGAAATACTCACCGGTAACAAGCCCAACCTCAAGTACTTTCGGGTGTTCGGGTGTAAGTGTTTCATTCTCAAGAAAGGTGTTCGTTTGTCTAAATTTGAGGCTAGAGCTCATGAGGGCATATTTGTTGGTTATGCTACAAACTCTCATGCTTACCGTGTCCTCAGTAAGTCCACGGGACTTATTAAGGAGACGTGTAACGTGGAGTTTGATGAGAATAACGGCTCCCAAGTGGAGCAAAGTGGTACTTGTGATGTAGGTGATGAAATTCCTCCCCAAGCCATAAGAAGAATGGGTGTTGGTAATATCCTACCCATTGAGGAACCCCTTGTGGCCGAAGGAGAAGGATAATGTTCCACTCAAGTGGAACCATCACCAACCCAAGACCCACACGCTTCCAAAGAACAAAGTGAAGCCTTCAACCACGTGAACAAGATCAAGGGCAAGATAAACCTCAAGATGGTGGTGAGCCACCAAGTGATGCCCAAGGTCAAGTTCTCCCTCTCGAGCAAGTTCAAAATCAAGAGCAAGCTCTAGATCAAGAACAAGCTCAAGACGGCGCTCAAGATGATCAAGCTTCCACTCCTCTTTTCACACCCGAGGAGGAATTAGAGCATCGTGCCACTAAGATCGCTTCCAAGCTCACAACCAAAGGCCATCTCATGGAGCATGTGGTTGAAAGCCTAAGAAAGGGGGTAAGAACTCATAGACAATTAGCAAACTATTGTGAACATCACGTCTTTGTTTCTTGTGTCGAACCCCAAAAGGTCTATGAGGCGCTCGAGGATCCGGATTGGCTCAATGCCATGCATGAAGAACTCAACAACTTCAAGCACAATCAAGTGTGGAAATTAGTGCCAAGGCCAACCGGGAATCATAATGTCATTGGAACCAAGTGGATATTCAAGAAAAAGCAAGATGCTCATGGGATCATTGTTTGCAGCAAGGCTCGTTTGGTGGCATAAGGCTACTCCCAAGTCGAGGGTATCGACTACGGTGAAACCTTTGCTCCCATTGCTCGCCTTGAATCTATTTGTTTGTTGATTGCCTATGCTTCTAATCATAATTTCAAGTTGCAACAAATGGATGTGAAGAGTGCTTTTCTTAATGGTCCCATTAATAAGTTGGTGTATGTCAAACAACCCCCGGGGTTCGAGGATCCCTATTTCCCCGATCATGGGTACCAACTCAACAAGGCACTCTATGGCCTTAAACAAGCCCCACATGGGTGGTATGAGCATCTTACTGAGTTGTTGCAAGATCGTGGGTTCAAAATTGGGAAAATCGACCCCTAGTCTTTTTACTAAGAAGGTCAAAGGGGAGTTGTTTGCCTGCCAACTAAATGTTGATGATATTATCTTTGGTTCCCCTAACAAAGCTTTCAATGAGGAATTTTCTGCTCTCATGACCTCAAAGTTCAAGATGTCTATGAGGGTAGAGTTTAAGTTCTTTCTCGGGTTCGAAATCAAGCAAAGAAGAGAAGGAACCTTCATCAACCAAGCCAAATACACTCAAGACATGCTCAAGAGATTCAAGCTAAGTGATGTCAAGCCGTCTTCCACTCCAATGCCCGTCAAATGCCAACTTGACATTGATCCCAATGGTAAAGCGGTGGATCAAAAGGTATAACGCTCCATGCTTGGATCCTTGCTTTACCTTTGTGCATCTAGACCGGATATCATGTTGAGTGCGGGAATTTGTGCACGGTTTCAAGCCGCACCTAAGGAAAGCCACTTTGTGGCGGTCAAGCGAATCTTTCAATATTTGGCTCATACCCCAAACTTGGCTTATGGTACCCAAGAGGAGCCAAGTTTGATCTTTTGGGCTATTCGGACTTAGATTGGGCGGGATACAAAGTGGATAGGAAGTCCACCTTTGAAGGGTGCCAATTTCTTGGTTGCTCTTTGGTGAGTTGGTCTTCTAAGAAGCAAAGTTGTGTATCTCTCTCGTCCACCGAAGCGGAGTATGTGGCTGCCGGTAGTTGTTGTGCTCAACTTCTATGGATGAGGCAAACTTTGAAGGATTACGGTGTCACTTGTGACGAAGTGGCTCTTTGGTGTGACAATGAAAGTGCCATCAAGATCTCTCTCAACCCGGTGCAACACTTCAAGATGAAGCATATTGAGATTCGATATCACTTCATCCGGGATCACATTATGCGAGGGGAGATCAAGCTCAAGTATGTCAACACTCATGATAACATTGCTGATATTTTCATGAAGCCCTTGATGAAGCAAGATTTCATGAGTTAAGGCATGAGCTAAATATCATTGATTCGAGCAATGTAGCTTGAACCCTTGCACACCCCACCATACTCAACGTGATATCTTGTTTAGGTGTAGGCATGGACATAGGGGGAGTGTTGTTCTCTCGATGAACTATCCCTCCCCCCATTATGCATAAATTGATCAACTCTTTCACATTAGCCATTTTTTATGGTACTTGTGCTTCAAAGACGAGTTTTGGTCATGGGGCCAAGGACAAATCTTCGCGGTGCCATACCAATTGACTCAAACATAGGTGGCTCCGGCCACCACCCTCTCTTGGGAGAGGTTGTGTTCCGTGTTGTGTCCTTGTTGTTCTTCCCTTAGTCTTATTTAGGCCCTAGGAGGTGTGGTCTCCAAGTTGGGTTTTTCTCTCGTTGGTTGCTTTTTGTTTTCTTGGAGACCATCTCACCACTTTCCAGTGTCGCGCTCTATCCCAAGCCTTTCTCCTTCCCTTAAAACCATCCAATCCAATTGCACACATATTGTTCTTGGTATTGGTAATGCTGCCTGAGCGGTACAACCAGTGCGACGAGTGGTTCAACCGCTGGTTCACTCGGTTTGTACCGTCCCAGGAGGACTTCCAGGGGTGTAAGCGGTTCCACCGCTCGACCCCAGGCTA
This sequence comes from Aegilops speltoides, assembly GCA_021437245.1. Lineage (NCBI taxonomy): Eukaryota > Viridiplantae > Streptophyta > Magnoliopsida > Poales > Poaceae > Aegilops > Aegilops speltoides. The sequence continues at coordinate 272,670,770 of CM038145.1, read as the reverse complement.
GACTTTTGGCCGGTACTACCGGTCGGTTGTAGGCGGTACTACCGCTGCCTTCCAGGCAATGGAAGTACCACCCGCAACCACTGGCTAGTACCAGGAAGCGGTACAACCGCCCCTTGATGCGGTACAACCGCTTTGCGACTACGGGCTTATAAATAGGGTTAGGGCCGAAGGGGTTTTCTTTTCCCCTCCCCTTCCCTCCTCTATCTCCTGCCCTAGCCACCGGTCACCGTTTCCATTGCCTTGGGGTACTCGTTGTGCTTCGGGTCCGTGGGCTATCCGTGGATCTGCTCCGTGGAGGCCTCCTCCTGCCTGATCTCTTCCCATGGATGTCGGTAATGCCTTGTTTCCTTCGTTCTTTGTTCTAGGGTTCTTTCCCTTCTTCTAGGGCATTACTTGACATTCGCGTTTATTGTTCAAACTTTTGGGTGGAAGAGATCTATATTTGCCTTCGACTTAGTTTGCATTTCTTAGAAGTTAGAATATAGTTGGTGTGATTCAACTCTTGTGGTTAGATCCTCTCCAACTGGTAGTGCCACTTTTCCAGCGGTTCTACCGCCTCGAAGGGGCGGTGATGCGTCTCCAACGTATCTACTTTTCCAAACACTTTTGCCCTTGTTTTGGATCCTAACTTGCATGATTTGAATGAAACTAACCCGGACTGACGCTGTTTTCAGCAGAACTACCATGATGTTGTTTTATGTGTAGAAAAGAAAAGTTCTCGGAATGTCCTGGAAATCCATGGAGGCACTTTTTGGAATTAATAAGAATTTTGGCGAAGAATTAATGCCGGGGCCCACACTGTCCACGAGACAGGCGCCCCAGTCTTGACCTCCTATCTTGTGGGCCCCCTGGACCTCCTCCGACCTCAACTCCAACTCCATATATTCCATCTCAGGGAGAAGAAAATCGAGAGAGAAAGTTTCATCGCGTTTTACGACACGGAGCCGCCGTCAAGCCCTAATCTCTCTCGGGAGGGCTGATCTGGAGTCCGTTCGGGGCTCCGGAGAGGGGGATTCGTCACCGTCGTCATCATCAACCATCCTCCATCACCAATTTCATATTGCTCACCGCCATGCGTGAGTAATTCCATCGTAGGCTTGCTGGACGGTGATGGGTTGGATGAGATTTACCATGTAATCAAGTTAGTTTTGTTAGGGTTTGATCCCTAGTATCCACTATGTTCTGAGATTGATGTTGCTATGACTTTGCTATGCTTAATGCTTGTCACTAGGGCCCGAGTGCCATGATTTCATATCTGAACCTATTATGTTTTCATGAATATATGTGTGTTCTTGATCCTATCTTGCAAGTCTATAGTCACCTATTATGTGTTATGATCCGACAACCCCGAAGTGACAATAATCGGGATACTTCTCGGTGATGACCGTAGTTTGAGGAGTTCATGTATTCACTATGTGCTAATGCTTTGTTCCGGTTCTCTATTAAAAGGAGGCCTTAATATCCCTTAGTTTCCGAAAGGACCCCTCTTCAACGGGAGGGTAGGACAAAAGATGTCATGCAAGTTCTTTTCCATAAGCACGCATGACTATTTACGGAATACATGCCTACATTACATTGATGAATTGGAGCTAGTTCTATATCACCCTATGTTATAACTATTTCATGAGGAATCGCATCCGACATAATTATCCATCACTGATCCATTGCCTATGAGCTTTTCACATATTGCTCTTCGCTTATTTACTTTTCCGTTGCTACTGTTACAACTACTACAAAAACCCAAAAATATTTATCTTTACTTTTGCTACCGTTACTATTATTATCATACCACTTTTGCTACTAAATACTTTGCTGCAGATACTAAGTTATCCAGATGTGGTTGAATTGACAACTCAACTGCTAATACTCAAGAATATTCTTTGGCTCCCCTTGTGTCGAATCAATAAATTTGGGTTGAATACTCTACCCTCGAAAGCTGTTGCGATCCCCTATACTTGTGGGTTATCAAGACTAATTTTTGGCGCCGTTACCAGGGAGCGTAGCTGTATTCTCTGAGTCACTTGGGATTTATATCTGTTGATCACTATGAAGAACTTGAAAGACGATCGAACTACTATTTTGCCCTCAACTACGAGGGGAGGTAAGGAACTGCCATCTAGCTCTGCACTAGATTCTCCTTCCGTTATTAGTAGGCTTGCGACACCTAAACCTACTACTGCTATGAATTCTGATACGTCGCATGTTATTGATGATGCCACTTCTGCTATGCATGATACTTATGATAAAACTATTTCTTAGTCCTGAAGATATGCAAGAGGCAAAAAAATCAATGAAAGAAAAAGGTATTAAAGTTGAAGATGTTAAGAATTTACCTCCTATTGAAGAAATACATGGTCTTAATTTACCGCCTGAAGAACCACATTGTCTTGATAACCCGACACAGGTAGTAAAGGTAAATTCTCTCTATAGATGTGATAAAGTTTAAATACCCTCTACTAAATTTCATAGCCCATGCTTAGATGAATTTGATGACTTTATGGCTAGAAAAGAGAGTTTTAATGCTTATGTTGGTAGAGAGTTAAGGAATAATGCTTTCGAGATAGGACGCGTAGGTGATAATCTGGCTAGAGTTAAAGATGAACTTCACCGTGTTAGCAAATATGCTTCTATGGTTGCTACTCAAGCTGAGCAAGTACTTAAAGCTCAAAATGATTTGCTTGATGAATTAAAGAATAAAAATGACTTTGCAGTTAGAGTGGCTACTAGAACTGGTAGAATGACTCAGGAACCTTTGTATCCTGAAGGCCACCCTAAGAGAATCGAGCAAGATTCTCAGAGAAATAATTTAGAGGCACCTAGTTCTTCTAAAAAGAAGAAAAATAAAGACGATAGAACTTTGCATGCTTCTAATGAACCTACTGTAGACACGCCTGAGAATCCCAATGATATTTTTGTTTCTGATGCCGAAACACAATCAGGTGACGAACATGAACCTAGTGATAATGTTAATGATAATGTTCATGTTGATGCTCAACCTAGCAAAAACAATGATGTAGAGATTGAACCTGCTATTGATCTTGATAACCCACAATCAAAGAATCAACGTTACGACAAGTGAGATTTTGTTGCTAGGAAGCACGGTAAAGAAAGAGAACCATGGGTTCAGAAACCCATGCCATTTCCTCCTAAACCATCCAAGTCAAAGGATGATGAGGATTTTGAGCGCTTTGCTGAAATGATTAGACCTATTTTCTTACGTATGCGCTTAACTAATATGTTGAAAGTAAATCCTTATGCTAAGTATCTGAAGGATATCATCACAAATAAAAGAAAGATACCGGAAGCAGAAATTTCCACAATGCTTGCTAATTACACTTTTAAAGGTGGAATACCAAAGAAACTTGGAGATCCGGGTGTGCCAACTATACCATGCTCCATTAAAAGAAATTATGTTAGAACCGCTTTATGTGATCTTGGAGCCGGTGTTAGTGTTATGCCTCTCTCTTTATATCGTAGACTTGAATTGAATAAGTTGACACCTACTGAAATATCTTTGCAAATGGATGATAAATCAACTGCTATACCTGTTTGTGAGGATGTGCCTGTTGTGGTTGCAAATGTCACTATCTTAACGGACTTTGTTATTCTTGATATTCCCGAGGACGATAGTATGTCTATTATCCTTGGTAGACCTTTTCTTAATACTACAGGGGCTGTTATTGATTGCAACAAAGGCAATGTCACTTTTCATGTTAATGGTAATGAGCATACGGTACACTTTCCGAGGAAACAATCTCAAGTCCATCGCATCAATTCTATTGAAAAAGTTCCAACTAACATTTTTGGAGATTTTGAATTTCCTCTCCCTACTGTCAAGAAAAAGTATGATATTCTTATTGTTGGGGATTTTCATATCCCATTGAGGTAACTTAGTGTTATTCGAAATTTCTCCGGCTCCGTGTTATTCAGAATTAGTTTGTTAACAAGACTTGATCAACCTTGTTAGTGGGTTCATTTTGATGATCACAAGATGGATGAAACTAGAAGGCACAACCTTCTGTACCCTCTTTTTACTTTTATGTTATTTAGATTAAATAAAGCAAAAATAGTATTATCCGTCTGTTTTCTGAATTATCCGTGCATTAAAAAATAGTCCGAAAATAAAAGTGCTCCAAATGCCCTGCAAATTTAGTATGATTTTTTCTGGAATATTTGAGGATTTTAGGCACAGAAAACACTGCAGGAGGGGCAAGCACCAGGCCACAAGAGAGGAGGGTGCCCCCCTGTAGGGCGCGCCCCCTGTCTCGTGGGCCCCTGGTGGCTCCCCTCCACTTATGCCAGCACCCACACACTTCATCTTCTACCTAAACAAATCCCCATCCAGCTCAAGCACGAGTTCTAGCTCGTTTTACTGCGATTTTCGATCTCTTAGCTCAAAGCTCCATTCACAAAACTGCTTTGGGAGATTGTTGCTTGGTATGTGACTCCTCCATTGGTCCAATTAGTTTTTGTTCTAGTGCTTTATTCATTGCAAATTTTTGCTGCATAGGTGACCATGTTCTTGAGCTTGCATGTTAAATTTTTGAGGTCCCAAGTAATTCCAATGCATGATATAGGCTCTAGGCACTTGTAGGAGTAGTTGCTATCAATCTTGTTTAGTTTTATTCACTTTTATTTTGAAGTTACTAAAATTTCAGAAATTTTCAGAAAATGTTAAGGAGGCTCTTTAAAGGCTCTTCTAGCCAAAGCTCTGAGGAAAATGAGCAAAAGAGAAGGAAAAAGCCAAGTATAATCTTCCTCGCTTAGCGGAAGTACGGTCGTGTGAATGGCCATGCGAGGATTTCTTGAAAGAAGCCAGAATTCATGAAGACTTTTATGCTTTAATCGAGACTGCAGGCCTCACCGGTGTCATCAGTGACCGAATCGATCAGTATCTCTTACTTACCAATACTTTCATGCAAAACTTTTATTATTATCCTAAGAAGTCACCGCCTGCAGTATCATTTCACTTATATGATGAATTCAAAGAAATGTCTTTACGTCATTTTTGCGCGGTATGTAGGATACCTTATGAGGGAGAATTAGATGAACCCCATCGTGATGATGTGGGTGGCTTTGTTAATACTATTGCTGTAGAGGAGCCAAAGAAGGGCTCCAAGGCGAAGGTCTCTAGCATACACTTTCCTGTTTTACGCTATTTTTCTATATTTGCTAGTAGATGCTTGATTGGTCATGGAAATAGTGGGAATTTGAGCGTTCCTGATATTATCATTCTTCAACATGCTTTGCTCGGGGACAATACTTTTAGTATTGGTGTAAATGCGTTAACTAAGCACTAGCGAATCGCATAAAAGGCCCCATATTTGGAGGTATCTATGCTGCACGTCTCGCTGAACATTTTCAGATACCCATTAGGCACTATGAGGAAGAGGAGACAAAATTACCTTCTCACATTTTAGATTACAAGAGCATGGTAGCACACAAGTTTATTGTTGACAACGAAGAAAAGATGCTCTTGTATAGACTTAGATTCAATAAGAAACACTTTGAGTTTATTATTTTGCCTGCGCCTCTGTTGTTTGATTTGCTTGCAGAAAATCGTCTTGTCACGCCGAAAGCGGTGAACAACCATCTAGCCCAAGCTTTCACTCGAACTCGAACTGAGCGGAACTGGAATGGACCCTTATCGTGCATCATCTCTCCAGTGGGATCCGGAGATGACCAGCCAGTGGTATCCTGATTACACCTCCCACTACACCGGGGAGAATAGCGGCGGTCCTTGGTATTAGACCAACTTAGGCCAAAAGCCTAAGCTTGGGGGAGTACGTATTTCTCACTGACTTTACCTTCATGTTCACACACTAGTCATTGGTGCTCATACTCTTTCATTGTATTATCCATGCTAGTTTAAATTTCTTTTTCTAGTTTTCTTCTTGTGTGTTTGATAAACCTTAAGAAAAAACAAAAATTTTAGTTAGTTTAAGTTCTATGCTTGTAGTAGAATTAAAATGAAAACCCAAAAAAAATTCTTGTTCTTCTTCTTACTTGTTGGGAGCTTTCCCATGTAAATAGTTTTATTTTATTTTCTTTCCTTTGGGGGTCGAGAAGACCATATTGAAAATGCTTAGTGGCTCTTATATGCATGATTGTTTATTTAACTTAGAGCCTATATTACTTGTCTTCTCTCTTGAGTTGAATGCTTGCAGATTCCAGCTTAGTCCAATGCACGTGCACTCTTATTATTATACACATCGTTCGGTCGTGCAAGTGAAAGGCAATAATGACGATATATGATGGACTTATTGGGATGAGAAAAGCTGGTATGAACTCGACCTCTCTTGTTTTTGTAAATATGATGAGTTCATCGTTCCTGAGTCAGCTATTATGAAGTAAACATATTTGCAATGACATTTAGAGATTATAGTTACTTGTGCCATGCTTGATTAGCTATGAGTTATAATGGTTTACCTTGCGTGCCAACATGCTATTAGAATGATTATGATGTGGTATGATGGGATGGTATCCTCCTTTGAATGTATTGAGTGACTCGACTTGGCACATGTTCACGCATGTAGTTGAATCAAATCAACATAGCCTTCACGATATTTATGTTCATGGTGGATTATATCCTACTCATGCTTGTATTCGGTGTGAATTAATTCTAATGCATGCTTACGACTGTTGTCACTCTATCAGTTGGTCACTTCCCAGTCTTTTGCTAGCCTTCACCTGTACTAAGCGGGAATACTGCTTGTGCATCCAAACTCCTTAAACCCCAAAGTTGTTCCATATGAGTCCACTATACCTACCTATATGCGGTATTTACCTGCCGTTCCAAGTAAATTTGTATGTGCCAAACTCCAAACCTTCAAATAAAATTCTGTTTTGTATGCTCGAGCAGCTCATGTTACAACTAGAGCTGCCTATATCTTCCATGCTAGGTGGGTTATTCTCGAGAGGAGTGGACTCCGCTCCTCATTCACGAAAAAGAGCCGGTAACCGGGATGCCCAGTCCCATGATCCAAAAAGATCAAAGCAAATCAAAATAATTAAACAAAACTCCCCCAGGGATGTTGTATGTTGGAGGCACTCGTTGTTTCGAGCAAGCCATGGATTAATGCTTGTTGGTGGTTGGGGGAGTATAAACCTTTACCATTATGTTTGGGAACTGCCTATAATGCATGTAGTATGGAAGATACAACCATCTCATAGTTGCTGCATTGACAGTGAAAGTATGCCGCTCAAAATGTTATTCAATCTCTATTTTTAAATCGAGCTCTGGCACCTCTACAAATCCTTGCTTCCCTCTGCGAAGGGCCTATCTATTTACTTTTATGTTGAGTCATCATCCTTCTTATTGAAAGCACCCGCTGGAGAGCACACTGTCATTTGCATTCATTATTATTTGTTTATATTGGGTATGACTTGACTGGATCTCTTTACCATGAATTACAATGTTTAGTCAGTCCTTGATCTTTAAAGGTGCTCTGCATTTATGTTTTGCAGTCTCAGAAAGGGCTAGCGAGATACCATTTTGTTATATCATGTTATAATTATTTTGAGAAAGTGTTGTCATCTGAGTTTTATTATTATGGCTCGCTAGCTGATTATGCTATTGATATGAGTAATTGTGAGACCTATGTGTTATTGTGAGTATGGTTAGTTCATAATATTTGTTGAAACTTGAATGTTGGCTTTTCATGTTACAACAACAAGAGCAAACAGAGTTTGTAAAAGTTTTTCTTTATCACTTTCAGTTTATCAACTGAATTGCTTGAGGACAAGCAAAGGTTTAAGCTTGGGGGAGTTGATACGTCTCCAACGTATCTACTTTTGCAAACACTTTTGCCCTTGTTTTGGACTCTAACTTGCATGATTTGAATGAAACTAACCCCGACTGACGATGTTTTCAGCAGAACTACCATGATGTTGTTTTATGTGTAGAAAAGAAAAGTTCTCGGAATGTCCTGGAAATCCATGGAGGCACTTTTTGGAATTAACAAGAATTTTTGGCGAAAGAATTAATGCCGGGGCCCATAGCTTTGTCCACGAGACAGGCGCGCCCCTAGGGCGCGACCTCCTATCTCGTGGGCCCCCTGGACCTCCTTGACCTCAACTCCAACTCCATATATTCCGTCTCGGGGAGAAAAAATTAGAGAGAAAGTTTCATCGCGTTTCACGACACGGAGCCGCCGCCAAGCCCTAATCTCTCTCGGGAGGGCTGATCTGGAGTCCGTTCGGGGCTCCGGAGAGGGGGATTCGTCACCGTCGTCATCATCAACCATCCTCCATCACCAATTTCATGATGCTCACTGCCGTGCGTGAGTAATTCCATCGTAGGCTTGCTAGACGGTGATGGGTTGGATGAGATTTACCATGTAATCAAGTTAGTTTTGTTAGGGTTTGATCCCTAGTATCCACTATGTTCTAAGATTTATGTTGCTATGACTTTGCTATGCTTAATGCTTGTCACTAGGGCCCGAGTGCCATGATTTCAGATCTGAACCTATTATGTTTTCATAAATATATGTGTGTTCTTGATCCTATCTTGCAAGTCTATAGTCACCTATTATGTGTTATGATCCGACAACCCCGAAGTGACAATAATCGGGATACTTCTCGGTGATGACCGTAGTTTGAGGAGTTCATGTATTCTATGTGCTAATGCTTTGTTCCGGTTCTCTATTAAAAGGAGGCCTTAATATCCCTTAGTTTCTGAAAGGACCCCGCTTCAATGGGAGGGTAGGACAAAAGATGTCATGCAAGTTCTTTTCCATAAGCATGCATGACTATTTACGGAATACATGCCTACATTACATTGATGAATTGGAGCTAGTTCTATATCACCATATGTTATAACTATTGCATGAATCGCATCCGGCATAATTATCCATCACTGATCCATTGCCTACGAGCTTTTCACATATTGTTCTTCGCTTATTTACTTTTCTGTTGCTACTATTACAACTACTTCAAAAACCCAAAAAACATTTATCTTTACTTTTGCTACCGTTACTATTATTATCATACCACTTTTGCTACTAAATACTTTGCTGCAGATACTAAGTTATCCAGGTGTGGTTGAATTGACAACTCAACTGCTAATACTCAAGAATATCTTTGGCTTCCCTTGTGTCGAATCAATAAATTTGGGTTGAATACTCTACCCTTGAAAGCTGTTGCGATCCCCTATACTTGTGGGTTATCACGCGGTACAACTGCGGGAGCGGTACTACCGATCGAAGTACTGGTACAACCGCGGTATCTGAACCACGTAGCACTATTCTGTCTTCTCTGTTTTGCAATCTATCCATTCCTCTGCTTGTGTGTGCAATCCTCTCAGATTTGCTGGGTTTCTTGTGTTCTTCTCGTGTGTGTGTGTGTGTGTGTGTGTGTGTGTGTGTGTGTGTGTGTGTGTGTGTGTGTGTGTGTGTGTGTGTAGGAGGCTCTAGTTCTTGCTCTGCTCCTCGCAAGACTAAGAAGAGGGCTAGGAGATGCAAGCGCCCGGCTGCGCCTGATGAAGAAGAAGAGGTTGTGATTCCCACCAAGCCCACTCTTCGTGAGAAGGCTACCGTTGCCAAGCAACGTGTGGTTATGCCCTTGCACCGGTGGAAAGCCAAGGATTGGGAAGCCTTCCGTTCAAAAAATCCTTACGAGGTTCCCATTGGGCCTTGTTGGACCACCGTTCAGTTCCGGAATGAGATGCAAGTGCGGATTGTTCATGAACTCTTTGAGCACAACAAGAATAGGTATTCCAAGTAGTGGACCATTGATCTTGTCCATTGGAGGAGCAACTTGGAGTATTTTGGTGAGGCTTTCGCTCTCTGTGAGGAGTTTGATCTAGTCAAGCTCATGTCTATCAACTGTGACTTTGATGTCCAGCTTATCCATCAGTTCTATGCCACTGTTCATTTTGGAGAAGACGACGCTCGCACACTCACGTTCATGTGTCGTGATGAGCTCTTTCAAGTTCCCTGTAGGGCTTTCTGCAATGCTATTGGTTATGACGATACCGGTCTTGAAGGGAATGTTGGCATACGTCCTCATGACCATCCTGAATCCATGCCTAAAGAAAAGCTTGCTCCTCTGTACATTAGGGGCCGTGGTATTATTGGAGAATCCAAGGATCTTGAGAAGGTCTATGACATCTTGCATCGAGTGTTTTGCAATGTGCTTTTGCCCATGGTGGGCAATCAAGATGAAATTCATGTCTACCTTGTTGACTTGATGGTTGCTATGAAGACCAAGGTGGGCTCTGGTGCAACGTTTGATGTGTCCAACTGGCTGTGGCACGAGATGTACAACATGGTCATCTACCGAAAGGTCCCTATTTATGCTCCATTTTTATGAGCTTTCTGAACTCAGTTTGGGTTGTGCGTCGTCCTAGAGAGCCTCTCACTTCTCCAGATAATCTCACCATCCATGAGGTCAAGCTACTCAAGAAGAAGAAGCATGCCGAGCCTCGCTTTCCTGCTAATGCTCCCGAGGATGTCTATGCCACTTCAGAGGATGAGGACTTTGAGTTGGAGCTAGGGGCCAAGCCCTCTTGGGTGACCAAGCTCGTTGCCATGGTGAAGAAGACTTTCTGCCTCCGGAGTGACATTCAGAAGAATGCCCATGTCAATGAGAAGCATGCCAGGCGTCGTCAGATTGCTATGATGAAGCATCTCAACATGCCTGTGCAGAGTGGCTCCGAGAAAAGCATCACACCGGAGGGGCAATGGATCTCTGCACACAGCACTTGGTCTGATGATGAGGCTCCTCGCCAGCCCTCCACCTCCTTTGCTGTTGATGATGATATCATGGAGGACGCGGATCGGGACGATGATGAGGAGTCTGATGAGGATGAGGATCCAGATGCAACTGAGGAGTCAGAGGAGGACGACTCAGCTCTAGGGCGCTAGCTTCGCTCTTTTCCTTTTTGGTGTCTTGATGCCAAAGGAGGAGAGAGTTCTATTAGGTCTTGAGATCTGCATGGGTTTTTCTTTGCTTGGTTTTGTGTTTTGTTCTTTCATGCGTCGTGTTGAACTTTAGTTCATGGACCTTGTTGCTTATCTCACTTGCATGGTGTGAGACATGCGCTCTCTATTTATCATTATTATCGTTAATGTCGTTTCTTTATCCGTTATAGTCTTTACTCTATTATTATATGCTTATCGCTTATCTTCGCATGTCTAGTAGGAGTAGTGGGTCTATAAAATCTAGGGGGAGTCTTGCCCCTAATGTGTGCACCTGCATTCCAATAGCAATATCAAATTAGGGCACATATCTAGGGGGAGTTCCGTCTATATTTTCTAGACCTCTCTCTCTAGCAAATCGTGTTGTTGTCATCACCCACCAAAAAGGGGGAGATTGTAAGGGCATTTCCGTACTTTGTGTTTTGGATGATGATGACAACCCTTTGTTGGTCTAATCTTGCTCTAAGTGCTTCAGGTTCTCGGTGATTAGGCTTACATCGGTTTGCTATTCTCTCTGGAAGGAAAAGATCGAAGATGGTGTTTGATGTCTACTACACAACCTTCTTCTTGTAGACATTGTTGGGCCTGCAAGTGCACAAGTTTGTAGGACAGTAGCAAATTTCCCTCAAGTGGATGACCTAAGGTTTATCAATCCGTAGGAGGCGTAGGATGAAGATGGTCTCTCTCAAACAACCCTGCAACCAAATAACAAAGAGTCTCTTGTGTCCCCAACACACCCAATACAATGGTAAATTGTATAGGTGCACTAGTTCGGCGAAGAGATGGTGATACAAGTGCAAAATAGATGGTAGATATAGGTTTTTGTAATCTGAAATAATAAAAACAGCAAGGTAACTAATGATAATAGTGAGCGTAAACAGTATTGCAATGATAGGAAACAAGGCCTAGGGTTCATTCTTTCACTAGTGCAAGTTCTCTCAACAATAATAACATAGATAGATAATATAACAAGCCATCAACATGCAACAAAGAGTCACTCCAAAGCCACTAATAGCGGAGAACAAACGTAGAGATTATGGTAGGGTACGAAACCACCTCAAAGTTATTCTTTCGGATCAATCCATAAAAGAGTTCATACTAGAATAACACCTTAAGATACAAATCAACCAAAACCCTAATGTCACCTAGATACTCCATTGTCACCTCAAGTATTCGTGGGCATGATTATACGATATGCATCACACAATCTCAGATTCATCCAACCAACATAAAAGTACTTCAAAGAGTGCCCCAAAGTTTCTATCGGAGAGTCAAGAACGTGTGCCAACCCCTATGCATAGGTTCCCAATGTCACAAAACCCGCAAGTTGATCACCAAAACATACATCAAGTGGCACATGATATCCCATTGTCACCATAGATAATCATGGCAATACATACATCAAGTGTTCTCATAAAGACTCAATCCAATAAGATAACTTCAAAGGGGAAACTCAATTCATCACAAGAGAGTAGAGGGGGAGAAACATCATAAGATCCAACTACAATAGCAAAGCTCGGGATACATCAAGATTGTGCCATAGAGGAACACGAGAGAGAACACGAGAGAGAGAGAGAGAGAGAGAGAGAGAGAGATCAAACACATAGCTACTGGTACATACCCTCAGCCCCGAGGGTGAACTACTCCCTCCTCGTCATGGATAGCGCCGGGATGATGAATATGGCCACCGATGATGGGATCCCCCTCCGGCAGGGTGCCGGAACGGGCTCCCGAGAGGTTTTTGGTGGCTACAGAGGCTTACGGCGGCGGAACTCCCGATCTATCTTCTATTCTGGAAGTTTTAGGGTACAAGAGTATATATGGGTGTAGGGGGTACGTCGGAGGAGCTACGGGGGCCCCACGAGGCAGGGGCACGCGGGGGCGCCCCACCTCGTGGGCAGCACGTATCTCCCCTGACGTGCACTACAAGTTCCTTGGGTTGCTTTCCTTCCAAAAATAACTTCTCCAGTTGATTTCGTTCCGTTTGACTCCGTCTGATATTCCTTTTCCTCAAACACCAAATAGGCATAAAAGCAAAAATCTGGGCTGGGCCCCGGGTTAATAGGTTAGTCCCAAAAATAATATAAAAGTGGATAATAAAGCCCAATATTGCCCAAAACAGTAGATAATATAGCATGGATCAATCAAAAATTATAGATACGTTGGAGACGTATCAGTGTTTTTCTACGTGTTTATCTCTTTGGTCGTAGGGAACCCGTGCTATGAAGAGGGAATTCACATTGGAAGGAGTTGGGGGAATCATTGCACGTACACTTCTGCTACACCCTCTGCCTTCCGTGTTTTCTGCGAGAGAGAGCTCCCCTTATTTTATCAACTGCCTATTGTGTTCTCCCAGTGGTTGTACCGCTGGCTCCTGGCACTTACCCAACCGCCACCCCAGGGGTGATACCCTAGGGATGAACAGCCCAATCATGACCAAGCGGTTGTACCTCTGCTCCTGGGCGGGTTGTACCGCCACCATGCTTAACATTGATTGTGGGTGTCTCTGGCGGTTGTACCGGCAAAGTACCGCTCAACAACCGGCCCGATTCCTGCTTTGATGCGGTACTTGGGTGGTGGTGGCCCGGTTGGTCCGGTTGTGCCCCGCAAACCGGTACTACCGGTGCCCTAAGCGGTTCTACCGCTTGGGACTTAGCCACCCAAGTGTCCAGGGCTAGGCGGTTGCACCGGTGCTATACCGCTCGGTCACCGCACACAGGGGTGACACCCTACGGTTTCAAGGCGGTGGTTGAGCAGTGGATGGGCAGTTGTTCCGGTTGCTCTCCACAACCGGTACTACCGCCCGTCTTCCCGGTTGTACCGCTTGAGAGGGTTTCTGTAGCCTACCCGTGAGTCCCGATTGTACCGGGACTAGGAGCGGTTGTACCGCTGCAGTGTTGTTTTCGCAGTAACGGTTGGATTTTAGGGTTTGCTATATAAGGGTGGTTCTTCCACCAACCACTCTTACCTCTTGCCTCTCTCTCACCACCATTGATATCTTCAAGCTTTCTTGCCCGATCTCTCTCTATAGCCACTCAAACTTGAGGATTTGCTAGGGATTGAAGGAGGAGACCTAGATCTACACTTCCACCAAAGGATATTTGATTCCCCCATACTTTCTTGTGTGGATTTTGTTACTCTTGGGTGTTTGAGCATCCTAGATGGTTGAGGTCACCTCGGAGCCACATTCCATTGTGGTGAAGCTCTGTGGTTTTGTTGGGAGCCTCCAATTCGGTTGTGGAGAGAGCCCCAACCTTGTTTGTAAAGGTTCGGTCACCGCCTTTAACGGCACCAATAGTGGAATCACGGCATCTTGCATTGTGTGAGGGCGTGAGGAGAATACGGTGGTCCTAGTGGTTTCTTGGGGAGCATTGTGCCTCCACACCGCTCCAACGGAGATGTACTTCCCCTCAAAGGGAAGGAACTTCGGTAACACATCCTCGTCTCCATCGGTTCCACTCTTGGTTATCTCTAACCTTTACTTGTGCAAGTTATTGTGTGTTATATCCTTGGCTTGCTTGTGTGCTTATTGTTGTTGCATCATATAGGTTGCTCACCTAGTTGCATTTCTAGACAACCTACTTTGATGCAAACTTTAATTTGGTAAAGAAAAGCTAAAAATTGTTAGTTACCTATTCACCCCCCCCCCCTAGTCAACTATATCGATCCTTTCAAATGCCTATTCCAGGAAGCAAACGTCAAGGGTGGCAAATAATCCCAACTCTGGCATGCCGCAACTCGTGCATCACCCTAAAGCAGTACAGGGCCATCGCCCCGATAGCCCATTGGGCGCGTACTCGTCCACCATGAATTTGTACGTGACGATGTCCCTGGCCGGTGCTCTGTCGAACACCCTCTCGGTGTCCGGCATGCCGCGGTAGGCGGCCAGAGTGCCCTCCAACTGGGAGGCCCGCGTCGACGAAGCCCTAGATCACGACATTGTGAAGGAACGCGCCCCGGTCCCAGCGACCGCGAGAGACTCCAGTGCAGCATCCAAATGGCTGGCGGCGGCGTGGGATAGGCCAGTGTCCTACGACGGCCGATCATTGTGGCTGAGCTCCAGTGGAAAGAGAGGTTGGCAGTGTCGAGTTCCTTTGGAGAGATTGGGAGGCGGGGATGGGTGCGGCCAACGAAGTCACGGTAGGTCGTCATCTTCCAGGAAGACGGCACCCCGCGGGAGGTCGGCGTCGACCAGGAAGACGGCGGCGGTGCAAAAACCTAGCTTCCGAGCGGGCTGCCTCCGAGCGGAACCGTTCGCTTGCGAAGTGGGATGAAACAACCCGTGGGCGAGAGTGTTGGTGTCACGAAAAAAACGACAAAAAAATCACGAAATAGATAACAAATTAAATAGGTACATAAATGCTTTCATGATGAGTTTTATTTTTTCCAGAAAGCTCGTTATTTGTTTCCAGAAAATCCGTTATTTGTTTCCTAAAATAAATTGCATCAATAAGAGAGATCGGTTGATTTGGATGAATTAGGAGAGTTTAGTCCGTGATTTTTTGAACGTTAGGACAATGCTGCTTTGCTAAAAAAATGAAGCGAAAAAAAGAACGAAAGTGGTGGGACGAAAACAAACTGTGGAGGCTATTCTACCAACTCAGACATTATAAGTAGAGATATTGTGACAGATATATTGGCTATTCTCATAGCAATGGCTAAAATCGACGAGTTGATGTTCATGAGGTGTCCCCGCTTGGTACAACCACTATACGACCAAACCGACTGCAAGTGGACCAGTGCTCGTCTTGCAGCTTAGAGAGATGGTTAACACATCACACATATGAAAATACTCCAAATTGGGAGGAAAATACAAACTTGTGTCTGTTTTCTATTTTATCCATCATATCCGCAACAAAAATGTCAAAATAAGGAGATTTATACATCTTGTAAGTAATTTGTCATTTTTTTAAAGGATGGTGTACCCCTAGCCTCTGCATCGAGGCAATGCATGTAGCCATTTTATTAATTATTCACAAAGCCCTTACAAGGTAATACATCAGTAAGTATGAAGTTACCATCTTGGCAACAACAGCCGCTACTCCTATCCCCGTGATGAAAGGGGAGTCGAATGTCTGAGCCTAATACCAAAGAGACATCGCACGAACACCTAACATCTAATGTCAGATGGCCCATCCAAGCCACAATACTTGGACTGGGTTACACACTGGTCCAACGCGCTTTTGGTGGGCACCACATGCGCATGCTGCAGGGTCGTCACCTCCTTCATCCATCGATCCATCCTCATATCAGATACTAACGCATCGACCTTGCTAGGCCTCTCTCCCATCGATGCCACCACAACGCCAAACAACGTCCTCCTCCTGCGCGTGTCCATCGCCACCCATCGGACGCCGAGTCTCCATTGCGCCACGCCGCCGAGATCCGCCGGCATTGATGTGTAGGATGAAGCACCGCTCCACCACCTACCGACGCCCAACCACCAAGCCATCCATATGTCCGTCCAGCCGATGAATGTCCCCAAAGATGATGCCCCCATGAGGGTGACGACAAAGAGGTCGCCATCATCCGATCCAGGAGGCCCCTCAATGCCTTCAACAGGGCTATGACGCCCACGGGAGCCGCCGTCAATGGTAGCCTCCTCCAGATTTGAGGTTTTCCCCGAAAACAATGGAGCGGGGACGCCCAGCCATTGCCTCAACGAGGAAAACGACACCCACGGGCAATGCCGACGATGGTGGCATCCCTACCCACTTCAGCAGCTAGGCCATCATCTCCTCCTGCAGTTGATCTGTCGCCAAGAAGCCACCACAGAGCAATACCCACCAACCAGATCCCTTTGGACCGACGCCATGGCCACACACACGTCGTCCTGAGGCGCCCGCTCAAGATCCACCGTCATACCCAAGCCTTCAAGCCGCGACAGAGGGACGCCCCGCCGTCGCCATCATCCCCCTACACAGGCTTTGCCCGGCCGGGATCCAGCGGCAGCGGGAGGGGAGGTAGACGAGAGGCGGAGGGGATCGGGAGGGGGGAGGGGATCGGGAGGTGGAGCGAACCAGAAGATGAATGTGTGTGGGGTGTGGGGGGGGGAGTAATTTGTCATTAATAAGCAATTTAAAGAGATATCGTAAGATTTTCTATAGAATATTAACATTAAACTTAGAAAATGATGGGGTAGAATACACCCACCAGCACTGTGGTAGTGATCATGCATCACCTCCACAGCTCCACTGGCCCTTCTTGCCAGGGATACAGATAGACGCGTACCCGACCATCCACATTGGCCATTTTTATTTTGTAGTATTAGCATGCAAAAATTTCAGAGTCACTACTAACGGGTCACTAGCAAAAATTGGCAAGACCCATTAAGCCGCTGGCACTCCCTGCCAACGCTGCAGGAATCTTAGACCTGAAAGGAGAGATCGATGTGGAATTTATAAGCTCAGTTGCCAATGATGCTGACCAATTTCTAATTCTATTATTTTGTTGAGAAATCATGATGCTGACCAATTCAATGTTGCCCCTTTGCATGCTTGAACAGGAACCGCAGTAGTAGCAGCTGGCCTTCGATCCAACCAACGGAGATATTTGTCTATCCATGCAGAAACTCTAAACTACGAAGGGTTCCTGAGAGAACAAATTTTGTATCCCAAAATTGGAGCATGTGCTCTCAAGTCTCAAGCATTTCTCCCGCCGTTATTCAGGTCCGATCGATCAGTGGACTTTTCAAGTATAAGTATCATTAGAATAATTAAAGTAATTATTCACGTCGCACTTAATTTCCGTCTTCAGCAGAGAATACCTTAGTATACATTTTCGTCTGTGTTAATTT
The DNA here is from genome assembly GCA_021437245.1 of Aegilops speltoides. Taxonomy (NCBI): domain Eukaryota; kingdom Viridiplantae; phylum Streptophyta; class Magnoliopsida; order Poales; family Poaceae; genus Aegilops; species Aegilops speltoides. The sequence goes on along the minus strand of CM038145.1, from coordinate 272,653,055 downwards.
AGTATTTTTGAGAATTATTTTTACTTGGTACTTTTTTTTTGAACTTTTTTTTTAGGATAACTTATTTTTACTTGGTACTAGATCCCATTGAAAGTTCAGTTCCACCGTGTAGGAGGAGTACATGACATGAATCATCTTTATTTTGATATTTAGCCACCCGTGCGCGCTTTGTGGGCGTGGAAATTGGAAAAGGGAACGCCTTGCGTGGTGCTAAAAAGCCCCCCGTTTCTAGCGGGATTAAAATTACTAGTGGGGTCTGATGTGTGGTGAAGTCAGAGCTAGCACGCACGCCATTGGCTGTTGGCGAAGCGAAGCAACGTGGAAGCTGGCCAGGTTCATGCATCCTTGCGCGTTTACGTCAGCGCCGGGAGAAGCACTGACGTCGGAGAGAGAGAGCAAGTGGTGATCCATGGATGGATGATGGTGGGGCATACTCTGTCTCCTTCGTACCTAAACAATGTGCAGTACTGTACCAACGCACGCACTGCACGTATCTTACTGGCAAGAGTAACATTTCTGATGCGCGGTTTTGATGAGCCTGCCGCTATATTTGTTTGCTGAAGCGATTCTCTAAGTCCAGCAGCAGAGCAGCTAAGCTAATTAATTAAACTGAAATGATGTTGGATTTAACGGACCGTGGTGATAGTGTGAAAGCATCTGACGGTTGAAAACTTCGTGGTAGTTCCTATACCGTCTTCGAGTGTCCACCCTCTGCTGTGCACTAAATTTGTAGCGACAAATAGAGGTACTGCCAGTGTGCAACAGACATGGCAGGGGTCAGGGGAAGCACCCGTGGAGAAATAGGCCCACCACAGACTGCACGCAAGGAAAAGATAAGCAGAGGCAAGCGACCCTACACGCACGGACAGGTTTTTACTTACTCTACGCGGGATGCCTAGCTGGAATGAAATGATTGGAAGAAAAGGGGGTGAGGGGCCTACACCCCCTGAAAATCAGGGGGTCAAGATTAGTTTTAACGAGAAGGGATCCCGTAAAACCCCGTATTAGTCCGTTAATCTAGAATTTTCGAGTTATTACTGTATGTGTGAATGCATGTATGCACGTTTTCTACTCTACGGAGGTGACACGGAGAGCCTTTAGTACTACTACTACCATATGAGTCGGTGGGAGCCACTGCCAAAAGAATACGGTACAAGTGGAGTACAGTACCGAAGACAGGGGCATTTCTCAGATCAAAAGATAGATTAAATAAGTGGCTCATACTATATCTCTGGAAGGTGCACTGGTTTTCGCAAACGGCTTTGCTAAAAATCAGTCGACTGAGACTTCACGAAGTCTCAGTCGATACTACAATCCGTTGATCTTGCATTGAGATTTGTGCAAACAATTTTTTTCGCTTTTTTTTCTTCAGCATACTACATTGTTTGGTGAGATTGAAGCCTCAATCGATCGAGACACAAACAAACCCTTTCGTAAACTGTTCGCTCGTTTTCTTAGGATTTTTTTTTCACCCCCTAAACATTTTGGAATTCGAATGGGGCCTAGAGCACGATATGATCATCAACAACCATACAAACTCAGAAACAATGGCATAATCATCAACCCTGTCTATGCTAAACGTGACGAGGACTATATATATATATTTAATTTAGGAGTAGTACACAGCCGATTAATTGGTTTACCCTGGAAATGGCAAGAGAGGCCATTTGAGCGTGACACTGACACAACATCAGTTCCCGCGGGATTCCCCGTCCACTTGTGGGTGGCCCCATCCCACCCCACCCCACCCCACATACATGCATGCCACCCACGCGGGCGCAGAGAGTGATGAGCATCATAGATGCTCACTCGCAGCTCCCGAGCTTATTTCCCACATGGCACTAAACACCTGTAGGGTGTCCCCGCCCTCCGTTGGCTCCTCCGCTGTCTATCTACCTGCAACTTGGGAGGGGAGTGCCAAGTGGTGGTGGCGATGGGCGCGCAGGCAGCGGCAACTTGCTCATCATAAACGAACTGGTCCCTTCCCTTGTCAACTGCAACCATGGAATGGAACAAACAAGCCTTTTTTTCTCTTTTCTTCTTCCGATCGATCACCTCCCTCCCAGGGAAAACCGGCCCCAGGTTTCCTACTAACTACGCATCGATTAATCAAGTGACAAGGCGACAAGGAAAGCCCCGCGTGGCTGGCCGCGTACGATCTCCCCCGGCGGGACTGGGACGGGAGTACGCGGCGGGCACCGCGTGGGGCCGTGCCAATGGACGCAGCATTTGTGCCTGCGTGAGAGCAGAGTACGCGCGGGCGCAGCCAGCAACAAGAAAAGCCGTCGTCGCCTTTACTACTCGACTCCATGGAGTAATTATCCCCTTCCTTCCCAGTACAGTCCATGGATGTACTGTAGTATGGCACGACGCGGTCTTGTTCCTGACCGGCCCCTGCTGGCTACTGCCGCGCACATGGGGGACATGCATCCATGTGGAGCACACACGCGCCGTGTGTTGCTCGCTCTTTTCCTTGGGAGTTTTCCGTCCGGTGTCTGGCGTATGAATGACCGGTAAATTTCCCAGGAGGCGGGGTGTCTGCTTCGGCAAATTTAATTTGACCTATAAACAAAATCAAATCACAGAATGAACTGTCCTTTAAACTATTTCACGCGTGACCGTGGCGCTTAGCTTCTCGGTATTGCAGACTAATCTGAACGCCTTTAGCTAAGCGCTAGACTAGTGCAACGCCTGCAGAGCTAGGCGCTACACTTTATAGTGTGGCGCTAGCTCTCTCGCCGCATACACCGACTTAGTAATTTTCGAACACGCGTGTGCGATCTTTGGCCGTGTAGCGCCTATCTCTAAAGCGTTAGCCGAGATATAGTGTGGCGCCGTCGTGTCGGGCGCCACACAAAAGAATCAGCCGCATGAAATAGTTTCACATATAGTTCATTCTATGATTTGATTTCGCCTATAGGTCAAATTTATCAAATTTGCCGTCTGCTTCCAGAGGGGTTGGGGCTCGGTCATGACCTGGACGGCTCTGCGAGTTACGGCCACAGCATACCACGCACGGCGTACTGCCTACGTTCTTGCTCAACTTTCATCTACTAAAAATTACGAATTGGTTGTTTTTCAGCATTTGATCAGGTAAATATTAGTATGAGTGGTGGAGTAGCAGCTGAAGCGGCACGTATCGTATGTACTAGTGGTACTTAATGTTTGAGCAGGTCAAAAAGGTGGAAGAGTAGTGCTGAACCTAGCTAGTTAGCTGCCTGTCTTTTCTCTGAAATTCAGATAGATTCGGAAGACAGCGAGCTGCATGTCTTCTCTCTGAAGTTCAGATAGACTGTGAGGACATCCAGCTGCGTGTCTTCTCACTGAAATTCAGATAGATTGGGATGACAACGACCTGCGTGTCTCCTCTCTGAAATTCAGATACATTGGGAAGAGAGCAAGCTGCCTTGCGCCAGGCAGATGAAGGGAAGGAAACTCATCCGATTATCGCAACGATCCTACTAACGTACAAGTAAACACCATAAAACGTAATCTACATATATGTTGAGGAGATTTGTATCCTAACTGACAGAACAGAGTTCCATTTTTCTAAATTTACGAATTGGTTGTTTTTCAGCATTTGATCAGGTAAATATACGAGTGGTGGAGTAGCAACTGAGGCGGTGCGTGTCTAGTACTGAATGTTTGAGCAGGTCAAAAGGTGGAAGAGTAGTGCTGAGCCTAGCTAGCTGCCTGTCTTTTCTCTGAAATTCAAATGGACTGTCCGTTTCGAAAAAAAAAAAATTCAAATGGACTGGGAAGACAGCCAGATGCGTGTCTTCTCACTGAAATTCGACAGCAAGCTTCCTTGCCCCAGACAGAGGAAGGGAAATCATCCGATGATCGCAATGATCCTGCCTACTGGCGCACAAGTAACAGCATAAACGTGATCTACATATGTTGAGGAGATATATAGCCTAACATGACAGAACAGACTTCCATTTTTCTTGTACATATTGAAGGCCGTGCTTCTTCATCCGCATATGTATATATGTTTTTTTTGGCGACACACACACACACACACACACACGTTTATATGCTGAAGGTTCTGCCGTATGAGAAATATGGGAGGCAAACTTAGTAAGTTAACTGGCTTCATGCTCTCGCAACTTGCAACGAGTTATTTAAGTGGACTATACATTATGGCCGTCAAATACTGATTGCATATCTATCTACACCTCTATATCTATACCTATTAATAAAAGAAACTCAAATTCTAAAAAGTGCGTCTGTGCTGCTTGGGCGTCCGGAGCGCACACCCTCGGGCGCCGTCCGATCCAAATCTACTACAGAATGTTTGAGCAAGTCAAAAGGTGGAAGAGTAGTGCTGAACCTAACTAGCTCTAGCTGCCTGTCTTTTCTCTGAAATTCAGATAGATTCGGTTGACAACTAACTGCATGTTTTTTCTCTAAAATTCAGATAGATTCGGATGACAACTAACTGCATGTCTTTTCTTGGAAATTCAGATGATTCGGATGACAGCGAGTTGCATGTCTTCTCACTGAAATTCAGATAGATTAGGCCAACTTCAACGCTAGACTACATCCTGTCCGGGTGCGTCCGTCTGGACCCAAACGGACACACGACCCGGCCCAACGAGCAATCTCATTCTCAAAACTTGTTCGTTTTCGGTCCGGCTCGACCCATTTTAGGCGCATACTTGGGCCAGCTTTGCAGTCGCGCGGACAACGAACGGACGGGGCACGCGTCCTCTCCACGTCTGTGTCAGGCCCGCGTGTCGGTGGTCCAACTACCTCCCACCGCTCGCAGTCAATGCGGAAAGGGAAGTTGGGCCCGCAAGTCAGCCACACAGGCGCCCCCCGGCCACGTCCTTTTTTATGGGCAAGCCGTGGACTTCCAGTCGCTGTCCCCATCCACTTCCCCACCACTCCCTACCACAACCTCCCCTATCGGCGACACCGAAAATCCTAGCCACCGTCGACCTCGCTCCTCCGACGGCCATGGGGTTCTGGAAGTGGCACACAGGCAAGAAGGCCAAGCACGACCACGAGGCCGGCTCGCCTTCTGGTAGCGCGGCCAGCCACTCCACCTCTTCGGCGCCGTTCTCCATCTCCCGTCTGGCGGCCGCGCCACACTTCTGGCCCTACGTCAAAGTGGAGGTGTGCCGCCAGTACTGGGAGACAGGCACTCCGTTACCGTGGTCAGATGCCCACCTCCCCAATGGGTGGCATCTGAGCCCTGATCGGATGCCCATTCCTCCCATGTCGGCGACAGGTCGCGCCCGCCTTCAAGAAATCGCCGCCCGCAGGTACGCCGTGGACTCGTCACTGTGGGACACCTGGTTTCAGGATGAGCACAACATGCGACGCGCCACCTATTTTGCGGTCGGGTCGTAGTAGCCCGCGTGTCCCACAAAGGCTTGTGCCTACGTCTCGCCCGTCGCGGCGCCGAAGCGAGCCAAGCGTCTTGCGACCTCACGCGAACCGCTTGCGTGGCGCCGACATCGCTCTCCTCTCCATTGCCGCCACCCCTGGAACCTCCTGCCATGACAGACGAGGAGGAAGAGCGGCTCCTCTAGGCTGTCATGGATGACTCCGAGAGGGAGTACAGGCGCCAGCAGGAGGAGGAGTTGCAAGGGCTGTAGTACATGCTTGACCTCTCGGCCTCCGGGGACGTGTACGTCCCGAAGCTGGACGTCAAGTAGGAGGTCAAGGAGGAGCCGATGGAGGAGCGTGCATGGGCGTCGTTCTCACCACCCCTAGCACCGCCGCCCCCGCATCCTCCGCCGCCTGCACAGTATGCCCCTGGTTCAATATGTGGCCGCCGCACCTCTGGACGCCCCCACCCAACATCGACCTGACGAGCGACGGCGAGGATGGTGGCACCTGAAGACGGCGGCGGCGACGACATCAGCGACGATGACGCGATCTTCTACGGCACGCGGGGCGACCACATTATCTTTTGATTTGTTTTTTTACTGTTTTATGTTTAATTAAACTAAGTGTTGTGGTTGGGCCCTCAGGACGGCGGACTTTTAACTATGTTTTTAAGTTTTTTAGCTATGTTAAAATGTCCTATTTAGCTTTTGCATATTGAAAGGAACGAGAAGAGTGGTCTATAGGGGGGTGAATAGACCCTCAACACACAAAGTTGGCAGTTTTTAAGTTTATCAAGTTGAGGTGGTAGATTAGCACAATTTCAAGCATACATAATACAATTCAAGCAAGCATGCAAAGAGTATATGAGCAGCGGAAAGTAAAGCATGCAACTTGCAAGAAAGTAAAGGGATGGGATTGGAGTGTGCAAACGCAATAGGAGACACAGATGTTTTTGGCGTGGTTCCGATAGGTGGCGCTATCGTACATCCACGTTGAGGAGACTTCAACCCACGAAGGGTAACGGTTGCGCGAGTCCACGGAGGGCTCCACCCACGAAGGGTCCACGAAGAAGCAACCTTCTCTATCCCACCATGGCCATCGCCCACGAAGGACTTGCCTCACTAGGGTAGATCTTCACGAAGTGGTCGATCTCCTTGCCCATACAAACTCCTTGGTTCAACTCCACAATCTTGTCAGAGGCTCCCAAGTGACACCTAACCAATCTAGGAGACACCACTCTCCAAAAGGTAATAGATGGTGTGTTGATGATGAACTCCTTGCTCTTGTGCTTCAAATGATAGTCTCCCCAACACTCAACTCTCTCTCATAGGATTGGATTTGGTGGAAAGAAGATTTGAGTGGAAAGCAACTTGGGGAAGGCTAGAGATCAAGATTCATATGGTTGGATTTGAATATCTTGGCCTCAACACATGACTAGGTGGTTCTTTCTCAGAAAATGAATGCTGGAAGTGTAGGCACGTTCTGATGGCTTTCCTCATGAATGAGGAGAGCGTGGAGGGGTATATGTAGCCTCCACACAAAATCTAACCGTTACACACAATTTACCAAACTCGGTGGGACCGAATCATAAAACTCGGTCAGACCGATTTAGTTCAAAATGTGACCGTTAGGCATTTTGGTGGGACTGACATGTCAACTCGATGGGACCAATTTTATTAGGGTTAGGGCATAACATAATCTCGGTGAGACCGATTACACAAACTCGGTGGGACCGACTTTGGTAATAAGCTAACTAGAGAGTTGGTCAGGCAAACTCGGTGGGACCGATTCGCTCATCTCGGTGGGACCGAAACGTTACGAAAAGGAAACAAGGAGTTTGCATTGCGAACTCGGCGGGACCCGATCGCTTATCTCGGTTAGACCGAAATGTTACGAAGGGAAACAGGGAGTTTGCAATCCCATCTCAGTGAGTCCGAGATCCCTATCGGTTAGACCGAAGTGACAAGGGTTTCTGGCAGTGGCTATGCCAAATGAACTCGGTGGCGCTGGATAGATCAAATCGGTGGGGCCGAGTTTGGCTTTTGGTTTGGGACATATGTGGATATGAGAAAGTGGTTGAGGGCTTTGGAGCATATCACTAAGCACTTTAAGATCAAGCAAGCCATTAAGCAACACCCCATCCCCTTTTAATAGTATTGGCTTTCCTATGGACTCAACGTGATCTTGGATCACTAAAAGTAAAATGTAGAGTCTTGAGCTTTTAGAGCTTGAGCCAATCCTTTGTCCTTAGCATCTTGAAGGGGTTGCACATCCTCTTGTCCATGCCACTCCACTGTTGAACTTATCTATAATATACTAAATAAAAGTTTTAGTCCAACAAGAGATATGTTCATTAATTACCAAAATCACTCAGGAAGCACTTGTGCTTTCAATCTCCCCCTTTTTTGTAATTGATGACAACATACATCAAAGCTTTAGATAAAGATATAGAGAAAGGCAGGTAAAGCTTTGGAAGGACATGTAACATGCATAGGCCCCCCTACATGTATGCAATCATGTGAATATGGAACATAAGATCATGTTAGTGCATAATCATGACAGAGCAAGCAATGAGTTACATGTAACTTGGCTATATGCATCAGAGCAAATGATGTGAATAAGGAAAACGTACCTTCATGCTCATGAGTCCTCCTTGGAAACAATATGTACAACAGCAAGAGATCCTCATGCACATGAGTGTGATGCATATACTTACCTTGTGGTCTTGAGCTAGCTTTGGAGGAGATGAACATGAGAAAACAAGGTTAGACAACACAGAAACATCTACTAAACAGAGCAAGCAGCAAACCACAAAAGTACCAAGATTGGGATGACATGTGGAGAGTGAGTACTAGGTACTCAATTTGAGTGTAGACATGTCCCCAAAGGTAAATATATGCAATGAATTCGAAGATTTCCTTCCCTTAAATGTCTTGCTCCCCCTGAATCTTATATGGGATATTGGGAGAAGATAGGGAATAGAAAATCAGAGCAAAACAAACACAAGAAACAACATGAACATGTCTTTCCCCTCTAAGGACATGTGACTTCTCTCCTCTTTGAATACCAAGCAACTGGGATCTCTCTTTGATGTGATTATTTATCTCTCTTTCCCCCTTTTGATATGATTAAGCTTTGATGTGAACTCTCTCTCCCCCTTTGACATCAATTTCCAAGAAGGGTCTTCTCTGGAGTGTGAGTCAAAATAGGATTGGTCCTTGAGTCACATGGCAAAGTAGCAGGGAAAAATAAGGTGCTGGTAGTGTAGGGGAACGTAGTAATTTCAAAAAATTTCCTACGCACACGCAAGATCATGGTGATGATATAGCAACGAGGGGAGAGTGTTGTCTACGTACCCTCGTAGACCGAAGCGGAAGCGTTGACGCAACGTAGAGGAAGTAGTCGTACGTCCTCCCGGTCCGACCGATCCAAGCACCGTTACTCCGGCACCTCCGAGTTCTTGACACACGTACAACTCGATGACGCACCCCGATCTTCGATCCAGCAGAGGCGCGGGGAGGAGTTCCGTTAGCACGACGGCGTGGTGACGATCTTGATGTTCTCTGTCGCGCAGGCTTCGCCTAAGCACCGCTACAATATGACCGAGGTGTAATATCATGGAGGGGGGCACCGCACACGGCTAAGGAACGATCAATGATCAACTTGTGTGTCTAGGGTGCCCCCCCCGCCCCCGGATATAAAGGAGGGAGGGAGGAGGAGGCCGGCCTAGGGAGGAGGCGCGCCATAGGGGAGTCCTACTCCCACCGGGAGTAGGATTCCCTCTTTCCTAGTCCAACTAGGGATCCTTCCATGTAGTAGGAGTAGGAGACTAGGAAGGGGAAGAGAGAAGGGAAGGAAGGAGGGGGTGCGGCCCCTCCCCCTAGTCCAATTCGGACTAGGCCTTGGGGGGGGGGGGCGCAGCCTGCCCTAGGCAGCCCCTCTCTCTTTCCCGCAGGGCCCAATAAGTTCCAATACTTCTCCCCAGCGAATTCCCGTAACTCTCCGGTACTCCGATAAATACCCGAATGACTCGGAACCTTTCCAAACTCCGAATTTAGTCGTCCAATATATTGATCTTTACGTCTCGACCATTTCGAGACTCCTCGTCATGTCCCCGATCTCATCCGGACTCCGAACTCTTCGGTACATCAAAACTCATAAACTCATAATATAAGCATCGCCGAAACCTTAGCGTGCGGACCCTACGGTTCGAGAACAATGTAGACATGACCGAGACACGTCTCCGGTCAATAACCAATAGCGGGACCTGGATGCCCATATTGGTTCCTACATATTCTACGAAGATCTTTATCGGTCGAGACCGCATAACAACATACGTTGTTCCCTTTGTCATCGGTATGTTACTTGCCCGAGATTTGATCGTCGGTATCAATACCTAGTTCAATCTCGTTACCGCAAGTCTCTTTACTCGCTCAATACATCATCTCATAACTAACTCATTAGTTACATGCTTGCAAGGCTTAGGTGATGAGTATTACCGAGAGGGCCCAGAGATACCTCTCCGACAATCGGAGTGACAAATCCTAATCTCAAATTATGCCAACCCAACATGTACCTTCGGAGACACCTGTAGAGCACCTTTATAATCACCCAGTTACGTTGTGACGTTTGGTAGCACACAAAATGTTCCTCCGGTAAATGGGAGTTGCATAATCTCATAGTTGTAGGAACATTGTATAAGTCATGAAGAAAGCAATAGCAACATACTAAACGATCAAGTGCTAGGCTAACGGAATGGGTCATGTCAATCACATCATTCTCCTAATGATGTGATCCCGTTAATCAAATGACAACTCTTTTGTCCATGGCTTGGAAACATAACCATCTTTGATAAACAAGCTAGTCAAGTAGAGGCATACTAGTGACACTATGTTTGTCTATGTATTCACACATGTATTATGTTTCCGGTTAATACAATTCTAGCACGAATAATAAACATTTATCATGAAATAAGGAAATAAATAATAACTTTATTATTGCCTCTAGGGCATATTTTCTTCAGTCTCCCACTTGCACTAGAGTCAATAATCTAGTTCACATCGCCATGTGATTTAACACCAATAATCATATCTCAGATATGATTAACACCCATAGTTCACATCGTTATGTGACCAACACCCAAAGGGTTTACTAGAGTCAATAATCTAGTTCACATCGCTATGTGATTAACACCCAAAGAGTACAAAGGTGTGATCATGTTTTGCTCGTGAGAGAGGCTTAGTCAATGTGTCCAAACATTCAGATCCGTATGTATATTTGCAAATATTTTATGTCCACAATGCTCGCACGGAGCTACTATAGCTAATTGCTCCCACTTTCAATATGTATCCAGGTTGAGACTTAGAGTCATCGGATCGGTGTAAAAGTTTGCATCGATGTAACTTTTACAACAAACTCTTTTATCACCTCCATAATCGAGAAACATCTCCTTAGTCCTTACTAAGGATATTCTTGACCAATGTCCAATGATCTACTCCTAGATCACTATTGTACTCCTTACTAAATTCAGAGCAAGGTATACAATAGGTGCGGTACATAGCATACTTTATAGAACCTATGGTGAGGCATAGGGAATGACTTTTCATTCTCTTTCTATTTTTTCTTGTGGTCGGGATTTGAGTCTTACTCAATTTCATACCTTTGCAACACATGCAAGAACTCTTTCTTTGACTGCTCCATTTTGAACTATTTCAAAATCTTGCCAAGGTATGTACTCATTGAAAATCTTATCAAGCGTCTTGATCTATCTCAATAGATCTTGATGCTCAATATGTATGTAGCTTTTCTTCGAGGTCTTTTCTTTTAAAGAACTCCTTTAAAACACTCCTTTATGCTTTGCGTAGTAAATCTACATCATTTCGATCAACAATATGTCACTCACATATACTAATCGAAATGTCAGTAGTGCTCCCACTCACTTTATTGTAAATACAGGCTTCATCATAAGTCCATATAAAACTATATGCTTTGATCAACTTATCAAAGCATATATTCCAACTCGAGATGCTTGCACCACCATAGATGGATCATTTGGAGCTAGCATATTTTGTTAGCACCTTTAGGATTGACAAACCTTCGGTTGCATCATATACAACTCTTCTTTAATAAATCCATTAAGGAATGCAGTTTTGACATCCATTTGCCGATTTCATAAAATGTGGCAATTGCTAACATGATTCGACGAGTTAAGCATCGATCGAGTAAGAAAATGTCATCGTATTCAACACCTTGAACTTGTTGAAAACCTTTCACAACAAGTCGAGCTTGGTAGATAGTAATACTACTATCGTCCGTCCGTCTTCCTCTTGAAGATCCATTTATTTAACATGGCTTGTCGATCATCGAGCAAGTCAATCAAAGTCCATACTTTGTTCTCATACATGGATCATATCTCAGATTTTATGGCCTCGAGCCATTTCATGAATCTGGGCTCATCATCGCTTCCTCATAGTTCGTAGGTTCATCATGGTCTAGTAACATGACTTCCGAACATGATTACTACACCACTCAGTGCGGATCTTACTCGGAAGTCCTATGAGGTTCTGTAGTAACTTGATCTCAAGTTTCATCATCAATATCATTAGCTTCCTCACTAATTGGTGTATTTGTCACAGAACTGATTTCTATGATGAACTACTTTCCAACAAGGAACAGTACAGTTACCTCATCAAGTTCTACTTTCCTCCCACTCACTTCTTTCGAGAGAAACTCCTTCTCTAGAAAGGATCCATTTTTAGCAATGAATATCTTGCCTTCGGATCTGTGATAGAAGGTGTACCCAACAGTTTCCTTTGGGTATTCTATGAAGACGCACTTCTCCGATTTGGGTTTGAGCTTAACAGGATGAAACTTTTGCACATAAGCATCATAGCCCCAAACTTTAAGAAACGACAGCTTAGGTTTACTGCTAAACCATAGTTCATACGGTGTCGTCTCAACGGATTTAGATGGTGCCCTATTTCAAGTGAATGCAGCTGTCTCTAATGCATAACCCCAAAACGATAGTGGTAAACCGGTAAGAGACATCATAGATCGCACCATATCTTATAAAATACGATTACGACGTTCGGACACACCATAATGTTGTAGTGTTCCAGGTGGCGTGAACTGTGAAACTATTCCACATTTGTTTTATATGAAGGCCAAACTCGTAACTCAAATATTCTCCTCCACAATCAGATCGCAGAAACTTTATTTTCTTGTTACGATGATTTTCCACTTCACTCTGAAATTCTTTGAACCTTTCAACTATTTCAGACTTATGTTTCATCAAGTAGATATACCCATATCTGCTTAAATCATCTGTGAAGGTAAGAAAATAACGATACTCGCCACGAGCCTTAATACTCATTGGTCTGCATACATCAGTATGTATTATTTCCAACAAGTTTGTTGCTCGTTCCATTGTTCCGAAGAACGGATTTTTAGTCATCTTGCCCAAAAGGCACGGTTCACAAGCATCAAATGATTCATAACCAACTGATTCCGAAAATCCATCTTTATGGAGTTTCTTCATGCGCTTTACACCGATATGACCCAAACGGCAGTGCCACAAATAATTGCACTATCATTATTAACTTTGCATCTTTTGGCATCAATATTACAAATATGTGTATCACTACGATCGAGATCCAACAAACTATTTTCATTGGGTGTATGACCATTGAAGGTTTTATTCATGTAAACAGAACAACAATTATTCTCTGACTTTAAATGAATAACCATATTGCAATAAACATGATCAAATCATATTCATGCTCAACATAAACGCTAAATAACATTTATTTAGGTTTAACACTAATCCCGAAAGTATAGGGAGTGTGCGATGATGATCATATCAATCTTGGAACTACTTCCAACACTCATCGTCACTTTCCCTTCAACTAGTCTCGGTTTATTCTCAGTAACTCCTGTTTGAGTTACTAATCTTAGCAACCTAACAAGTATCAAATACTCGAGGGCTACTATAAACACTAGTAAGGCACACATCAATAATCGTATATCAAATATACCCTTGTTCACTTTGCCATCCTTCTTATCCACCAAATATTCGTGGCATTTCCGCTTCGGTGACCATTTCCTTTGCGGTGTAAACACTCGGTTTGAGCTATGCTCCAGCTTTGGGCTTCTTCGCAGAGTGACAACTTGCTTGTCTTTCCACTTGAAGTTCCCTTTCTTTCCTTTGCCCTTCTCTTGAAACTAGTGGTCTTGTCAATCATCAACACTTGATGGTCTTTTATTGATTTCTACCTTCGTTGATTTCAACATCACGAAGAGCTCGGGAATCGTTTTGTCATCCCTTGCATACTATAGTTCATCACGAAGTTCTAGTAACTTAGTGATGGTGACTAGAGAATTCATCAATCACTATCTTATCTGGAAGATTAACTCCCACTTGATTCAAGCGATTGAAGTACCTGACAATCGAGCACATGCTCACTAGTTGAGCGATTCTCCTCCATCTTTTAGCTATAGAACTTGTTGGAGATTTCATATCTCTCAACTCGGTATTTGCTTGAAATATTAACTTCAACTCTCGGAACATCTTATATGGTCCATGACGTTCAAAACGTCTTTGAAGTCCCGATTCTAAGCCGTTAAGCATGGTGCACTAAACTATCAAGTAGTCATCATATTGAGCTAGCCAAACGTTCATAACGTCTGCATCTGCTCCTGCAATAGGTCTGTCACCTAGCGGTGCATCAAGGATATAATTCTTTTGTGCAGCAATGAGGATAAACCTCAGATCACGGATCAAATCCGCATCATTGCTACTAACATTTTTCAACACAATTTTCTCTAGGAACATATCAAAATAAACATATGAAAGCAACAACGCAAGCTATTGATCTTACAACATAATTTGCAAAATACTACTAGGACTAAGTTCATGATAAATTAAAGTTCAATTAATCATATTACTTAAGAACTCCCACTTAGACAGACATCTCTCTAGTCATCTAAGTGATTACGTGATCCAAATCAACTAAACCATGACCGATCATCACGTGAGATGGAGTAGTTTTCAATGGTGAACATCACTATGTTGATCATATCTACTATATGATTCACGCTCGACCTTCGGTCTCCGTGTTCCGAGGCCATATCTGCATATGCTAGGCTCGTCAAGTATAACTTTGAGTATTCGCGTGTGCAAAACTGGCTTGCACCCGTTGTAGATGGACGTGAGCTTATCACACCCTATCATCACGTGGTGTCTCGGCATGACGAACTTTGGCAACAAAGGCATACTCGGGAGAACACTTCTTGATAATTTTAGTGAGAGATCATCTTAAAATGCTACCGTCAATCAAAGCAAGATAAGATGCATAAAGGATAAACATCACATGCAATCAATATAAGTGATATGATATGGCCATCATCATCTTGTGCTTGTGATCTCCATCTTGAAGCACCGTCATGACCACCATCGTCACCGGCGCGACACCTTGATCTCCATCGTAGCATCGTTGTCGTTTCGCCATCTATTGCTTCTCGACTATCGCTACCGCTTAGTGATAAAGTAAAGCAATTACGAGCGTTGCATTTCATACAATAAGCGACAACCATATGGCTCCACCGATTGCCGATAACCGGTTACAAAACATGATCATCTCATACAATAAAATATAGCATCACGTCTTGACCATATCACATCACAACATGCCCCGCAAAAACAAGTTAGGCGTCCTCTACTTTGTTCTTGCAAATTTTACGTGGCTGCTACGGGCTTAGCAAGAACCGTTCTTACCTCGCATCAAAACCACAACGATAGTTTGTCAAATAGACTCGTTTTAACCTTCACAAGGACGGGCGTAGCCACTCGGTTCAACTAAAGTTGGAGAAACAGACACCGCTAGTCACCGTGTGCAAAAGCACGGCGGTAAAACCAGTCTCGCGTAAGCGTCTGCGTAATGTCGGTCCGGGCGCTTCATCCAACAATACCGTTGAACCAAAGTATGACATCTTTGGTAGGCGGTATGACTTATATCGTCCACAACTCACTTGTGTTCTACTCGTGCATATAACATCAACGCATAAAACCTAGGCTCGGATGCCATCAGTGGGGAACGTAGTAATTTCAAAAAAATTCCTACGCACACGCAAGATCATGGTGATGATATAGCAACGAGGGGAGAGTGTTGTATACGTACCCTCGTAGACCGAAGAGGAAGCGTTGACGCAACATAGAGAAAGTAGTCGTACGTCCTCCCGGTCCGACCGATCCAAGCACCGTTACTCCGGCACCTCCGAGTTCTTGACACACGTACAGCTCGATGACGCACCCCGATCTCCGATCCAGCAGAGGCGCGGGGAGGAGTTCCGTTAGCACGACGGCGTGGTGACGATCTTGATGTTCTCCTGTCGCAGGGCTTCGCCTAAGCACCGCTACAATATGACCGAGGTGTAATATCATGGAGGGGGGCACCGCACACGGCTAAGGAACGATCAATGATCAACTTGTGTGTCTAGGGTGCCCCCCCCGCCCCCGTATATAAAGGAGGGAGGGAGGAGGAGGCCGGCCTAGGGAGGAGGCGCCATAGGGGAGTCCTACTCCCACCGGAGTAGGATTCCCTCTTTCCTAGTCCAACTAGGGATCCTTCCATGTAGTAGGAGTAGGAGACTAGGAAGGGAAGAGAGAAGGGAAGGAAGGAGGGGTGCGGCCCTCCCCTAGTCAATTCGGACTTGGCCTTGGGGCGCGCAGCCTGCCCTAGGCAGCCCTCTCTCTTTCCCTTGAGGGCCCAATAAGGCCCAATACTTCTCCCGGCGAATTCCGTAACTCTCGGTACTCGATAAATACCGAATGACTCGGAACCTTTCCGAACTCGAATATAGTCGTCCAATATATTGATCCTTACGTCTCGACCATTTGAGACTCCTCGTCATGTCCCCGATCTCATCCGGACTCAACTCTTCGGTACATCAAACCTCATAAACTCATAATATAAGCATCATCGAAACCTTAAGCGTGCGGACCCTACGGTTCGAGAACAATGTAGACATGACCGAGACATGTCTCGGTCAATAACCAATAGCGGGACCTAGATGCCCATATTGGTTCCTACATATTCTCTGAAGATCTTTATCGGTCGAACCGCATAACAACATCGTTGTTCCCTTTGTCATCGGTATGTTACTTGCCCGAGATTTGATCGTCGGTATCCAATACCTAGTTCAATCTCGTTACCGACAAGTCTCTTTACTCGTTCCGTAATACATCATCTCATAACTAACTCATTAGTTACATGCTTGCAAGGCTTAGGTGATGAGTATTACCGAGAGGGCCCAGAGATACCTCTCCGACAATCGGAGTGACAAATCCTAATCTCGAATTATGCCAACCCAACATGTACCTTCGGAGACACCTGTAGAGCACCTTTATAATCACCCAGTTACGTTGTGACGTTTGGTAGCACACAAAGTGTTCCTCCGGTAAACGGGAGTTGCATAATCTCATAGTTGTAGGAACATTGTATAAGTCATGAAGAAAGCAATAGCAACATACTAAACGATCAAGTGCTAGGCTAACGGAATGGGTCATGTCAATCACATCATTCTCCTAATGATGTGATCCTGTTAATCAAACGACAACTCTTTTTTCCATGGCTAGGAAACATAACCATCTTTGATAAACAAGCTAGTCAAGTAGAGGCATACTAGTGACACTATGTTTGTCTATGTATTCACACATGTATTATGTTTCCGGTTAATACAATTCTAGCATGAATAATAAACATTTATCATGAAATAAGGAAATAAATAATAACTTTATTATTGCCTCTAGGGCATATTTCCTTCAGGTAGAGGATAAGAATCATCGAGTGGAGCTGGAACAAAATGTGCAGGATGCAAATGACAAAGTGTTTTCTCAGCATGGAGATCGGCTATACCGAGTTGTTTTCTTTGGTGGCACCGAAATGTGTCAGTTTGACCGAAAGAGGCAAGTTGGTGTGTCCGAGTTCATCACAGAGAAAAAGCACTAGTCACCTCAGCTCACTAATCAAATAAGATCTCACAAGGATTTTCAGGGAATTAACTAAAGGATTTGCAATGAATTGGATGTAGGGAAATGCAGAACAAAAGAGAAAAGAAAAGAAATCGAGATGAAGTTTTTTTTGAAAGGGGAACTAGCATGCAAGATACAAATGCAAGGGCACAAAGAAACAACAGAGAATTTCATCTAGAATTGGTCGACGACAAAGTCACCTATGTTAGAGTATATTGACTTAGGAGTCAAGTGAAGTCACTTGATCATAGGCCATACTCGTCGTTTAAGCTCAAAATGGGGTTGCCATTTTTCGTTTAAGCATCTTGATGTATTCTCATCTTGTTGAGCTGCTTTGACCCATGACTTGGGGTAAAGCTTCTCTAAGATGGAATGCCATACCTTGGGTGATGGTGTTGATCTTGATCATGTAGTTGAACTTGTGTGGTATGCTCAATGTTGATGTAGTTCATTGGGAGCACCACTTGTAATTGGAGTTCATCTACCTACATGAGTTAGCCTTGCAAGGAATAGCACTTGTGTATCCAAGATGACAATCATGATATATGATATTTATAAATTGTCAAAGGATATGTTTGAAGGGTTTCAAGCTTCCTTGTCTTCAACCATTGTACTGTAGAGACTTGGTGATGTAGAGATTGCTCAAGATGTGAGTGAGTTACAATCTAATAGATTTATATCCATCCAAGTACCTACAAGGGTTAGATAACATGCAAGGTGCAAGTATATCCAAAACATGTGATTATCATCATAAGAGAAATATCAAGGATTAGTCATAGGCTCATGCCTACCGAATGGAGTTCCTACTCCAAGATTGAAGCATCAATGATGTTCAATTCACCTCTCAACCTACAAAACACTTTCTCATCAAGTGGTTTAGTGAATATATCCGCAAATTGCTTGTCGGTACGAACATGCTTAAGGTTGATATCACCCTTAGCAACATGATCTCAAATGAAATGATGACGAACTTCAATATGCTTAGTTAGAGAATGTTGCACGGGATTGTGAGCAATCTTAATAGCACTTTCGTTGTCACAAAGCAATGGAACATGTTTCACATATATCCCATAATCTTTTAGAGTTTGGGTCATCCAAAGCAATTGAGCACAACATGAACCGGCGACAATGTATTCCGCTTCGGCGGTGGATAAGGATACCGAGTTCTGTTTCTTGGAGGACCAAGACACAAGAGATCTACCAAGAAATTGACAAGTACCCGAAGTGGACTTTCTATCAACCTTGTCACCGGCATAGTCCAAATTGGAGTAGCCAACAAGATCAAAGGAAGACCTCTTAGGATACCAAATGCCAAAATTTGTGTATTAAGTATCTCACTATCCTTTTCACAGCCTTAAGATGACATTATTTAGGGGGCGCTTGATATCGTTCACACATGCACACACTTAGCATGATATCGGGACGAGAGGCACATAGATATAACAATGAACCAATCATAGAGCGGTAAACCTTTTGATCAATGGGTTCACCATCTTCAGTCAAGTCAAGATGTCCACTAGTAGGCATGGGTGTCCTCATATCTTTGCATTCTTGCATACTGAACTTCTTGAATAAGTCCTTGGTGTACTTCGTTTGAGAGACAAAGGTAACTTCCTTAGTTTGCTTGATTTGCAAACAAAGAAAGAACTTGAGTTCACTCATCATAGACATCTCAAACTTCTCCGACATAATCTTTCCAAACTTCTCACTAAAATGAGGGTTAGTCGAACCAAGTATAATATCATCAATATAAATTTGGCACACAAATAATTCTCCATTAACCCTTTTAGTGAAAAGAATAGAATCAATTTTTCCAATCTCAAAGCCTTTTTCGATAAGGAACTTGGTCAAGCATTTATACCACGCTCTAGGAGCTTGTTTAAGACCATAAAGGGCTTTGTGAAGTTTGTAAACCTGATTGGGTTTCTTAGGATTAATAAACCCGGGAGGTCGTTTGACATAAACTTCCTTGAAAGTGCGTTATATCGACTAGAGGGGGGGTGAATAGGGGATTTTTATGAATTCTTCACTGAGGAATTTGCTGGTGAGGAAATTCCTAAATGAAGAACTACTAGCAGCGGAATAAGTACTCAGAAGTAAACATAACAGAACACAAGCATAGTCATCATGATGAAATGAAGACAAGCATAGAGTACAGAAAGCGTAAACACAGGATAGCATAAGAAAGAAGACAGACAGACTGAAGAAATTGATCTGAGGAAATTGAGAAAGTCTTCAGTCAAAGTCTTCAAACAGATATGAGGAAATGAAAGAGTTGAGGAAATAGAACCAGTTAGCTTGGTGAAGACAATGATTTGGTAGACAAGTTCCAACTGTTGTCTCAGTTGTACATTTGGTTGGAGCGGCTGAGTATTTAAACTCGAGGACACCCAGTCCCGGACACACAGTCCTCACCGTATTCTCCTTGAGCTAAGGTCACACAGACCTTGCCCAATCACTCGTGGTAAGTCTTTAGGTGACTTCCGAACCTTCACAAACTTGGTCACTCGGCGATCCACAATTCCTCTTGGATGCTCTAGACCTTGACGCCTAACCGTCTGGAAGAAGCACAGTCTTCAAAGGAAACAAGTGTCGGATCCACGCAGGATCAATCTCTTGAGTGATGCTCAATCACTTTGGGTTTGTAGGTGTTGGGTTTGGGTTTTCCTCACTTGATGATTTTCGCTCAAAGTCCTTGGAGCATGGGATGCTCTCAATTGACAAGTGTCAGTTTCTCTCGGAGCAGCCAACCAGCTAGTGGTTGAAGGGGGCGGCTATTTATAGCCTAGGGAGTAGCCCGACATGATAAGACATAAATGCCCTTGTCTGATATGACCGTTAGGTGGGTAGATATTTTGGAACCGCTGGCGCATAGCACAACAACGGTCGGAATTTTGACTATCAAAATCCTCAGGGCTATCATGATCCTCACTGTGTAGGCAATTCACACTGGTGAATTCCTAATTCCTCAGTCAGAACAAATTCCTCAGAGACCAGAAGAACTTCATCTTTGTCACTGAAGAATATGACTGAACTGTATGAGATTTCCAATGGCTTCACTCGAAGGGATTGGTAGGTGTAGGATTTTGAGTTGAGCATCACATGGAAATTTTTCCTTAGTATTTCCTCTACCCCCTTTAACAGTACGGTGTTTCCCATGACTCAAGAAAGAGAAAATGAAACTACGAAAACAAAAGTCTTCATGCTTCATGTTCCTCGAATGATTGCTAAGTCTTCAAGGTCACACCAATTTCTTCACTTTCAAAGTCTTCAGAAAGTCTTCAGTTGAAGAACCTCATTTTTAGGGGTCGACTTTCTTTGTAAATATCAAACTCCTCATAGACTTATAGTCCTGTTGTCGGTGTCAAAACCGGCGGATCTCGGGTAGGGGGTCCCGAACTGTGCGTCTAGGCAGATGGTAACAAGAGACGAGGGACACGATGTTTTTACCCAGGTTCGGGCCCTCTCGATGGAGGTAAAACCCTACGTCCTGCTTGATTAGTATTGATGATATGGGTAGTACAAGAGTAGATCTACCACGAGATCAAGGAGGCTAAACCCTAGAAGCTAGCCTATGGTATGATTGTTGAGATGTATGTTAGTCCCACGGACTAAAGCCCTCCGGTTTATATAGACACCGGAGGAGGCTAGGGTTACACAGTCGGTTACAATGGTAGGAGATCTACATATCCGTATTGCCAAGCTTGCCTTCCACGCCAAGGAAAGTACCATCCGGACACGAGCCGAGTCTTCAATCTTGTATCTTCGTGATGCAGGGAGTCCGGCGGATATTGATAGTCCGGCTGTCCGGACACCCCTAGTCGAGACTCCTCGGTAGCCCCGAACCGGTCTTCAATGACAATAAGTCCGGCGTGCATAATGTTCGGCATTGCAAGGCGGGTTCCTCCCTTGAATAATCCAGAGAAGATCATGAACACCAGGATAGTGTCCAGCTCTGCAAAATAAATTCCACATTCCACCGTAGAGAGAATAAAATGTACACTTAGTTCAATCTGCTGACGTATTACGCGGCATGTCGTTACACCGCTACCAAGCTTTTGTTTGAATTGTTTTTTACTATACCACCTCAGCACGTTTAGCGAAGCGGTTCCCTTGGCACGTCCTGTCGAAGCACAGATCGCGTTCCCCTTATCCCGGGATTCTCATCAATACGTGCGTGGGTAACCCAACCGCGCCATTGATGGTGGCGCTTGGGAGATAAGCGAGTTTTACCAGGCCGGTGGGGGACGCATAGTTTTGTCTGCCTATATATAAGGGATAAGGATTCACCTTATCACCTACGCCTTCTTCCTCCTTTGCTCATCCATCCCTGCGAACTCAAGCTCCAATGCCCAAGCTCGCGCATCTCGCCTCGACCTTCTCCGAATATGTCCGGAGCGAGAGGTAAATGGTTGGCCTCCACCGCTAAGGAGGAGGACATCACCAAGCTGCGCGACGCCGGATACCTTTCCAGCGATATTGCGCATCGGCTGCCCGACGAGGGGCAGCACATCCCTACCCCCGGGCCTCATGAGAGGGTCGTCTTCCTCCCCCACTTCCTCCGCGGACTGGGCTTTCCGCTCCTCCATTTGTCCGGGGGCTCATGTTTTACTACGGCCTGGATTTCCACGATCTAGCGCCGAACTTCATCCTCAACATCTCGGCATTTATCGTCGTGTGCGAGGCCTTTCTCTGCATCCAGCCCCACTTCGGCCTGTGGCTCAAGACCTTCAACGTCAAGCGAAGGTTGTGAAGAACACATAAGCGGAATGCGGAGGCGCCATGTTGGGAAAATTGCCCAACGTCCCTTGGCTAGAAGGGACCTTCGTGACTCCGTCAAGGGGTGGCAATCGGGTGGTTCTACATCACCGAGCCGCGCAAGCCCACATGGGTGGCGGCCCCGAGTTTAGATCTGGAATCCCCGCAGCTCACCTCACGGAAAGAGAAGGGCTTGCGGTGGGGCAATCCGATGGAGGTGGCGGGACTCGAGCCTGCATCAAGAAGATGGTGAGCAATAGGCTCCGGCTCGTCGACGTGGTCCAAGTCATGCTCCTCCGGCGGATTCTCCTATGCCAAGAACGGCATTTAATTTGTGGGAGTTCAATCCGGAACAACACCAGGTGTTAGGCGGGCTCTTCGATACAACACGCGAAGGCGCCTGGAGGGTGCTGTTCAAGGGCGCCGAAGCCCCCGCATCCGTGACCAAGACATGGATTCAGCTCGCAGTCTCCGATTGACGAGGTAAGTGATTCAACCCCATTACGGGACACTTGTGGTAATTAGATTGACTCTAGTGAGGTTTCATTCTGCCTCTTCCTTTGACAGGAATGGATGGAGAAGGCCAAGCTGATCGTCACCCGGCTCCCATGCCGAAGACCCGATGCCCGCTATCAGCAGATCTGGTTCCGGCACCGCACGTGGTGCCGGAGAAGAAGGCCAAGAAGGTGGCCACGGGGACTCGAAAGAGTTCCGGTAATCAGGCGTCTGACGACGACGAGGACTCCTCCCCTGAAGACGAGGAGGAGGAGTACTCTCTCCCGGAGGAGGGAGAGAAGAAGAGGAAGGCTTCCCCAATCGGGGCGGCCGAAGGGTCCAAGAGGGGGAGAACTATCCCCCCGGACAGTTTCGCCAACATCGGCGTTGGCGAGGATGAGTGGCCTCAAGGGCGAGCGTCCGGCCGGATCGTAAGTATTCGGATCATTTATACGCCGTACCTTTCATGTCACGTAGTATCCTTCTAACGCCGCATTCTGTTTGTAGTCCGGTCGATGACGATCTCCCCGACTCAATGAGCGGGTCGTTGGCTTCGTCGGACGTAAATTCCGTCCCGACCGCCTCTACCCCACGCGCCGACGAGGAAGCCGAGGTGGGATCCCAAGAGGGGACCCATCAGGAGGAGGCTCCGAAGGCGCCGTCAGGCGACCTCCCGGACTTTGCGCCGGACTCTACATCGGAACCAGTAGTGGTTCCAGAGTCCGGCAAGCGGCCCCTTCGAAAGAAGGGCAAGACCGTGACACCGGCGGCCTCCGTCCAACCGGAGGTGCCGGGTAACCTATTGGAGCCGCTTAAAGGCGCTTCCATCGAGGAAGAACACCGCACTATCATGAGTGCGGTGATTGAGAAGGTTCAGCTCGCCAAGAGCGGGCTGACCAAAGCCTGCAGCAGCCTTCTAACAGGCTTCGAGGTGAGAAGTTAAAATTATGTAATGTAATACCGCATAGACGGTAGCCCTCGATGCTTAGTTCGGTGTTGGAAGAAAAGCGGACTAAGGATCTAACAAGATATCTGCAGGTTGCTAAAAATATGTCAATATGGGTTTGCGAGGCTGCGCTGCTGACCTCTGCCGCGTGCGGCGGAGGTCGAGGTGCTGAAAAAGGATCTCGGCGGTCGAGCAAGAGCTCGGCCATGCAAAGAAGCAGCTCGAGGAGAAAGAAGGTGAGTAACACCTCTTTGAATAAGTACCTTACAGAAAAGGATTTTGGTTGCAAATAAAATTAACAAGGATAATATGTGTATTGCAGGGGCCACTAACGAGGTGGCAGCCCTGAAGGATGCCGTGTCCATGGCCGAACGCAATGCAGCCACGGAACGGGCTGAGCGAGAAAAGCAAGAGGCGCTAGTGGCGGAAGTTCGGCAAGAGCTCCAGGCTTTCATGGAAAAGCATGAGAGTTTGGAGCGTGACTCCAAGACTCGAGAGTCCGAGCTTGCCTCGGCTCTCGAAAGTGCCAAGTCCGCCAAGGCCGAGGCCCAGAGGGCCCTTCAGGAGGTTGAGGACATAAAGAAGATAGCTGCGGGTAAGGCATTTTTCATGCAAAGCAGGCATGTTGATGTGAATTACCGGATACTTACCCGAATTCGGAGCTTTCCAGGGGCGTTTGCAGATCTACCGCGTAGTGCGTCTGATGCCGCCGCATTCTATCGTGGCGAGGAGGGGAGCTCGACGGAGATGGTCTTCGGTCTCAATCTGTTGAGGCCGCCATCCGGTGCCCCAAGCGACCAGGTGAAGCACTGGTCGAACTCCTAAAGGTAGCCGAGGAGGCCATGAAGGGCCTTATAGTCCGGTGTGGCACAGGTTCGAGGCCATGCTGGAAGCTACTTTGGCCTCGTCTTGGCGGCTGGTGGATGCATGCCCCAGCTGGATGTAGTCAAGCGCTCCGCTTTGCATTAAAGGCGCTGTCGGGCCCTTGCCCGCATAAAGGTGCAATGGGGCAAAGCGGATGCGAGAAGCTTCTCACGGACCCACCGCCGCGGGCAAGGAGCATCGCACGCGGAGCAATATTATAAGATTGTCTGAAGGGAGCTGCGATATTGCGGATGAGTGCTCGAAATGTAATTTTTGAGTGAACTCGCTGTATTTATCACATGCGCTGAAAACTTCGTTCATATGCGCCATGAGCAACGCTTGTTCAATTTAAAATATTACCTTCTGTGCGGCCGTTTATAAAATCTGAGAGATGGCAAGTCGTTGGCTTCAGCCCCCAAGCCAAAAGTGCTAGGGTGTTCGGTGATAAACTTGAGCACTCTTGTTCCCATTTTTGGGTCCATCTAGGGAGGCGCTCAACACGACGAACAAGGCAACCGGACTTATAATGCTTGAACACTCTCACTTAGCCATAGAATTCTATAATTTTAAATTTCGGCAAAGCCCCTGGTATTCGGAAGACTGAATCCGGGGCGCTATCCACGCCTTCTTCGGACATTATCCGGAACTTCGCTCGAAGCGGCGTGAGTCTTTAAGGACCCGAAAGAACCTCTCGAACAGCGACCAGTCTCGCCTTATCATGCCGCCAGTTTAGCTTTCTTCGAGGCGTTAACCTGGCTCAACCGGGTGCAATCGCATGGTTCTCCCAGTGCTACCTTAGCCGACGAACGGAATGTAAGGCACCAAAACATGGGGCCCGCAAACCCAACTATTGACCCAAGACATGATTGAAGCCGATTCATATAATGCTATAAGTTCGGGGTGCCGCACTTGTGAAAGTGTTCGGACTTAATCACACCATAAATTGGGGAACAGAAGCCCCTGGCGTATTCGGCCGTACCAACATATACGGGTGCAAGATGTCATGTAATGAACATATATATGAAAGGTAATGCAATTGCAATAAAGAGGTGCTGCATTATTTATGAAAGAAAGTCTGCTAGTAGACCGGACTGATACAAATAGTGCGGTAAGCAAGGGATTTGGACTAAATAAACATATCCCCCTCCAGGGATGAGCTGCAGACTCGGTGTATATAATTGAATTTAATGCTCGTAATTGAGACCACCTGGATATTCGTCGCGGCCTTCTTTAGTCCCTGACTGTTGCATCATGAGTTCGGCAAGTTCGCCATCGGACAGGGCTTCTGGTTAACAGAGTCCTCTGTACATAAAAGAAGAAAAATGAAAATGAAAAGAAGGGGGGCACTCGTGTGAGCCCCTGGTGTGGTCGAGCCGCACTCTAGGTCCATTCTGATCGTGCCCCTTTCCCTGCGCCCATGGTATCTCCAAAGCGCAGATGATGTCTGTAGTGTTATTCTTGCGATTATCTTGTGGCGAGGTTGGGGCTGCATTGCTACGCGTGCTCTGATTGCGCCAGGTGGTCTTGTTTTACGTTGCTCCGGGCGCGTGATGACTCCCTGAGGGCCTGGCATCTTGAGCTTTAGGTATGCGTAATGCGGCACCGCGTTGAATTTTGCAAACGCGGTTTGTCCGAGCAGAGCATGATAGCCGCTGCGAGCGGGACTATATCAAAGATTAACTCTTCGCTCGAAATTATCCAGGATCCAAGACCACTTCGAGCAGTGGTGAGCCTGCATAGCTTGGCTTCCACTCGGGATGACACCTTTAAAGGTTGTCTTTGTAGGTTTAATCCTTGATGGGTCTATGCCCATTTTGCGCCTTGTATCTGATAAAGCAGGTTCAGGCTGCTACCGCCGTCCATCGAGACTCTCGTGAGGTGGAACCCATCGACGATTGGGTCTAAAACCAATGCGCGCGAATCCGCCATGGCGTATGCTGGTCGGATGGTCTCTTCGATCGAAAGTGATCGGGCAAGAGGACCATGGGTTGAACTTTAAAGCGGCTGCTCCATCGCATAGACGTCCGTTGTCGCGCTTCCTCTCCTCTTGGGTATATGGGTCGCAGATATCATATTCACCGTCCGCACTTGTGGGGAAAACCTTACGTCCTCTATTGTTCGGCGGACGGGTCCTTCCTCGTCGTCGCTATTCAGCCCCTTGTCATTGTTTTCGCAATTAACTTGCCGCCTGCTTGAACACCCAACAATCTCTATTGGTGTGGTTAGCTGGCTTTCAGAGGTGCCATGTATCCGCATAAGCGGTCGAGTATTCGGTCCAGATTGGACGGACCCGAGTGGTTCTTTTAAATGGCTTCTTCCGCGACCGGTTTAGAGCCTCGAAATCCGGCATTGACCGCCAGTATCCTCCTTACCGCCGCCGTTAATCGGCGCTTGTTTTTGATTCATCGTGACTGCCGTTGTTGTCCTTAGTATCCGGACTGCCAGAATTTTTACGGAGATTGTTGTTGCGGGCTAGCCAGCTGTCCTCTCCCGCACAAAAGCGGTCATTAACGATGTGAGGGCTGCCATGGATTTCGGCTTTTCCTGCCCGGTGCGGGCTAGCCATTCGTCCCGGATGTTATGTTTGAAGGCTGCAAGGGCCTCTGCATCCGGACGGTCGGCGATTTGGTTTTTCTTTGTCAAGAACCGTGTCGAATTGTCCGCCGATTCGTCTGGCTGCTGAATGATGTGGCTTAGGTCATCGGCGATGGTGGTCGCACATATGTGCCTTGGAAGTTATCAAGGAATGCGGCTTCGTGTCTTCCCAACACCCAATTGACTCTGCGGGCAAGCTGTTAAGCCAATGCCGAGCTGGTCCTTTAAGCTTGAGTGGTAGGTACTTGATGGCGTGGAGATCGTGCCGCGGCCATATGGATGTGGAGAAGGTAGTCTTGATCCACACCGCTGGGTGTGTTGTGCCATCGTAAGATTCGATGTTTACGGGTTTAAACCCTTGGGATCGATGATCCATTACTTCATCGATGAAGCATAACGGGTGTCTGGCGCCCAGATTGAGCGATATCGCGACACAGCTCGAGAGAGCGCTGTCTGCTGCTGTGTTCGGTCCGCCAGGTTATTGTATCCGCACGACGGTATTAAATGCGTGGGTCGTAGCGCGCACGTGATCCATAGATGGATCTGGATTGCCTTGCTTTGTCCTCAATATGTCTCGCAAGTCCGCGCGTTCCCTCTTGGCCGTACTTTTGGAGCGATGCCGGGTACGGTCTTGGCTGGGGGCTGGATGCCTCTCATCACGACCACGGGGTGGTCGGTCAGCCATATCGTCTTGCTGGTGATGGAGGTATGTATGCTTCCTCCTCTAATCGGGGAGCAGCTTGCGTCTTAGGTAACTTTTGGAGGGGCGTTCGAGTTTATACTCTTGACGCGAGGACCTCGGTCCATCGATCGGCAAGCAGTCCCGATCAGCTTGAAGCTGCTGCTGCTTTTTCTTTAGGCTGTTTGTTTGTGGCGATAAGCCTGCGCTTGAAGCGCTCTTGTTCGACGGGATCCTCGGGTACGACGAATTCGTCATCGTTGAGGCTTGCCGTCTTCGGAGGGAGGCATGTAGTTATCATCCTCGACCCCTTAAATGCCGCCCTCTCGGGGGCTTGCTTCGCATCCTCCTGCGCTGAGTCTTCTTTGGAGGGATTGTCTTCGGCGCTCTCTGGAGTGTTATTGTCTCCTGTGCCGGAATCTCCATTCTTGCTGTGGCGGGATTTAGAGTGGCGCCGCTGACGCCGGCGTTTGGGCTGCTTCTTTAAAGAGTCTGCCTCCGCTGCTTCTTCGCCATCCCCTTCTTTTGGAGTATCCACCATGTATACGTCATATGACGAGGTGGCCTTCCAGTGCCCTGTAGGCGCTGGTTCCTGTTCGTCTCCGGCATCTTCGTCCATAGCGTCGATGTCTTCGGAGTCGTAGTCTAGCATGTCGGTTAAATCCTCGACAGTGGCTACAAAGTGGGTGGTGGGTGGGATCTGAATTTCTTCGTCGTCCGTACTCCAACCATCCTGGCCATAGTCCGGCTAGGACTCTCCCGATAACGAGAGATGCTTTAATGAATTTAGGATATCGCCAAAAGGCGAGTGTTGGAAGATGTCCGCGGCGGTGAATTCCATAACCGGCGCCCAATCCGGACCGATTGGTAGGGGCGCGGGAGGTTCGGAGTCCGGCGAGGAGTCCGACGCCTCGGACTCACGAGTTTCGCAAAGGACAAGATTGGTGTTCGGCTCCATCGCCGTGTATGTTGAAGCCCCCAGGTCGGCGTCTATCCACCGGCCCTCGATCTGGGCGATCGGCTCCGGGCTAATGGCCGAAGGCGGATCCGAGTGCGGCCACCAAGGTACTGTTCGGCGGCAGAGCTAGATCGTGCCCATCGTCACAGTGCGGCGTGCTTGGCTGTGGCTCGAGTCCGTCAAAGATCAAGTCTCCGCGGACATCGGCCGTGAAGTTTAAGCTTCCAAATCTGACCTGACGGCCAGGGGCATAGCTTTCAATCTGCTCCAGATGGCCAAGTGAATTGGCCCGCAGTGCAAAGCCGCCGAATACGAAGATCTGTCCGGGGAGAAAATTCTCACCTTGGACAGCGTTGTTGGTTGAAGATGCCATCAAGCCTATCGGTGATGACACAGAGGAACTCTCAATGAAAGCACCAATGTCGGTGTCAAAACCGGCGGATCTCGGGTAGGGGGTCCCGAGCTGTGCGTCTAGGCGGATGGTAACAAGAGACGAGGGACACGATGTTTTTACCCAGGTTCGGGCCCTCTCGATGGAGGTAAAACCCTACGTCCTGCTTGATTAATATTGATGACATGGGTAGTACAAGAGTAGATCTACCACGAGATCAAGGAGGCTAAATCCTAGAAGCTAGCCTATGGTATGATTGTTGAGATGTATGTTCGTCCTACGGACTAAAGCCCTCCGGTTTATATAGACACCGGAGGAGGCTAGGGTTACACAGAGTCGGTTACAATGGTAGGAGATCTACATATCTGTATTGCCAAGCTTGCCTTCCACGCCAAGGAAAGTACCATCCGGACACGAGCCGGAGTCTTCAATCTTGTATCTTTGTAGTCTAGGAGTCCGGTGGATATTGATAGTCTGGCTGTCCGGACACCCCCTAGTCCAGGACTCCCTCACCTGTGTACACTCACAAATGCATCAGTCCCTTAACCTATAAGTCTTCAATACAACAAAATCACTAAGGGGCACTAGATGCACTTACAATCTCCCCCTTTTTGGTGATTGATGACAATATAGGTTAAGTTCTCAACGGGGATAAACATATGAAGTGTAAATACTGATGTTGAGGAATTCGATTGCAAGATATAGAAGAACTCCCCCTGAAGATATGCATAGTGAGGAATTTGCTTTTGAAGCAATGCACACTTGAGTATAATCATGGAGATCTCCCCCTATATCTTGTAATTCATACACGCATTTGATATATAATATGAAGAATTTGAAATGCATGATGAAATATGGTGACTGATTAATTCAGCATGCGTGCATTAACATTAATGAGGAATAAGCATGCAGAAGAACACAGCAAAAGTATCAGGTCACCATAGAGTTTAAGATTACAGCTCGATCTAGCAAAGTCATCAGAAGAACGAGAGTTGTAACTTAGCAAAAAACGCCCAAATAAGATAGACCCGCTTGAAGACTAACTCAAATTTCTCCCCCTTTGTCATCGAATGACCAAAAGGGTTGAAACTGAGGACTAACGCCCCTGAAGAATATCATGAAGATGGAGGAGCGCCAGCGTTGTCAGGGTCTTGAGTCGTTGTAGGGCCTGCTGCAATGTCGTCCAAGTCTTCATGCTCGTCCGTGGCGCGCGATGAAGAATATGAGCTGGCCACCAAGGAAGGAATCTTGACCTTGTTGAATCTCTTCGGTGGAGGTGCAGACCAGTCAAAGTCTTCCTTGAAGCCCATTTGCCTCAGATCTTCTTCACCATATAGATGTGACAGAATAGCCCAGGTGTGATCAAACAGTTCATGGAGGTAGTAGTGGTTTTTCTTCACTGCATTATGTGTAGAAGTCATGTTGTGAATAATAGAGCCAAACTGACGCTTAACCCACTTGTGGGTTCGATCCACCTTCTGGTGAAGACTTATCAGTAGTTCACGATCAGTCAGCACACGAGGAGTAGTAGCTTGAGGACTTGTCTTGGTAGCATTGGCAGCAGTATCATGAGTGGCAAAGTCATCATTGGTGGAGTAAGATGCAGCTTTGCGGAACTGACCATCCAATGGACGAATGCCTTCATCGATAACAGCTGGTAACTTGCCCTTCTCATCAGATGAGGAAATTGTCCGCTTGAGGACTTTAATTGGGGGCAAGTAGCTGAGGTGATTCTAAAAATCAGCCTTGTAGTTGAGTGAAGACCTTGTTCTGAGGAATCTCATGATCCACGACGCGTAAGGCTTCAGCTCAAATGGAGAAAGTGCAACATTCTCCAGAGTCCTCATGAAGAAATCATGATAATTTATGGGGATCCCATGCATGATGTTGAAAAGCATATTCTTCATCATTCCGATAATTTCTTCATCGGATGAGTCATGGACTTTGATGGGACTCATGGTCTTCGTCAGAATGCGGTAGATTGTTCTTGGCACATAGAGCAATTCCTTCACGAGGAATTTGGTCCTTGGAGCTTGACACGCTTCAAAGGCTTCATGAGCACTTGCATATAGTGATCAGTGAGTTCAGGCTCATCATACAGACAATGAGCACCGTCAGGTGGAGGACTGATTGGTAAGGCACGAAGCAATTCAGAGGCTGGTGCCTTGTAATGAGTGTTTTCAGTCATCCAGTCCAACACCCACGAGTTGACGTTAGCAGCATCGCTTGTGATATGCAAAGTTGAGTAGAACTGAAGAATGAGCTCTTCATTCCAATCAACTATGTCAGAGCAGAAGTTGAGCAAGCCAGCGTCATGAATCATGCTGAGGACTTGAGAGAAGCAAGGCATGGATTCCATGTCCACATGAGGAATATGCTCATGATCGAAGACTTTGTCCTTGTTTAAGAGCACTGAGGAATAGAAGTTGTCCTGGCTGGCAGTCCAGAAACGCTTCCTTCTAAGACGAGCATTGTCATAGGGGTTGAAGTCAGTGAAGAATACGTGCTCGCCGAAGAAATCATCAGCCTTGAATTTTTGCTTCTTGGAGAAGGGATCCTTTGGCTTGGGTTGAGGAGTGTCAGTCAATTGCAGCACCACTTCAGGAATCGCAATCTCAGGTTCCTTAGGCTGAGGAATTTTAGGCTCTTCAGCAGCTTCAGCCTGGGTCGTCAATTCTTCATTGACAATTTCTTCAGCACTAGTGGATGGAATTTCTTCATGAACACTTGGGGTTGCATGAGGTTCTTCAGATCCCATTTGCACTTCAGTGGCAGCAGCGGACTGAGGAATAGCTTGGAGTGGAGTGAACATTGGAGAGTTTGGATGTTGATTATCCCAAAATTCATCATTGAGTACAGGAGTGGTACACCCAATGTCCACATCCTCATCTTCAATTTCTTCAACACCTGCCTCTTCAGCAGTAAACTGAGGCATAGGTGAGGAAATGACTAGGGTTGAAGGGATTTTATCCACTTCAATTTCTTCGTCCAACTGCTCCGACGAAGCAGCAAAAGGAGTTTCTGCATCAGATTCATCAGGAATCACATAATATTCACCGAAAGGAACAAGGTCCTTTGATGGCATTGATGAGACTAGAACGACATCAACTGGATTGTCAATTGAACTGATCAGAGTCTTCATCTTCCTCGGAGCTGAAGAATTTGAAGAAGTTGATGCCTTCCTTTTCTTCACAGCTGCACATTCTGCAGCCTTGGTCTTCTTCGCATCTGATGCAGACTGAAGGATCGGAGTTGGTGTAGGCGCGGGAGGTGCAGAGGACTTTGGTTCATTTTCCTCAGGCACAACTGATGCAGTTGTCCTGACTTGTTCACTTTCCTCAGGCGCATCACTAGTGGATGCCCTGGCAATATCTTCAGCGGCTGGAATGGATTCATCAGCCCTAGCACTCTCATTTTCTTCAGCAGCCTGAATATCATCAGCGGTGCTCGCATGTTCTTCAGTAGGCTGAGCAGATGCCTCAGCCTGAGTAACTTCAACGTGCACAGGTGGAGCATCACTTGAAGTGAATTTCTTCGTCAGATTGATGAAATGCACCTTGGCGCCCTTCCAATCAGCATGGTAGCGATCAAATTCATCACTCAACTGTTTGATTTCAACTTGCAAGGCAAGGAGCTAATCAGGAGTGAGAGTGAGGACATTGCCCTTGAGGCAGCGCTGTTTCTTGTACCGCGCTTTCTTCAAACTTCTGCCTTGTTCAAATTTCCATTTTTCTTCCTTAATGAAGGCAGTAAGAACATGACTTTGACCAGGAGTGAGGTTCATCTCCGGCAAAGGCGTGTTAGGATCCTTGTGCCACAGGTCAACGTAGTCGAGGATCAACTTTGGATCCAGCATCAGTGGTGTTGGGGAACATTGCATAAAATAAAAAATTTCCTACGTTCACCAAGATCAATCTAGGAGTTCATCCAGCAACGAGAGAGAGGAGTGCATCTACATACCCTTGTAGATCGCGAGCGGAAGCGTTCAAGAGAACGGGGTTGAGGGAGTCGTACTCGTCGTGATCCAAATCATCGGAGATCCTAGCACCGAACGGACGGCACCTCCGCGTTCAACACACGTACGGTCAGCGTGACGTCTCCTCCTTCTTGATCTAGCAAGGGGGAAGGAGAGGTTGATGAAGATCCAGCAGCACAACGGTGTGGTGGTGGATGCAGCAGGGATCCGGCAGGGCTTCGCCAAGCGTCTGCGGGAGGGAGAGGTGTAGCAGGGGGGAAGGGAGGCGCCAGATGCAAGGGTGCAGCTGCCCTCCCTCCCCCTCTTTATATAGGGTCCCCAGGGGGGCGGCGGCCAAGGGGGGAGACTTGCCCCCCAAGGCAAGTGGAGGCGCCCCCTTCCCTAGGGTTCCCAACCCTAGGCGCAGGGGGGCCCAAGGGGGGTGCACCAGCCCACCAGGGGCTGGTCCCCTCCCCACTTCAGCCCACGGGGCCCTTCGGGATAGGTGGCCCCACCCGGTGGATCCCCGGGACCCTTCCGGTGGTCCTGGTACAATACCGTGACCCCCGAAACTCTCCCGATGGCCGAAACAGCACTTCCTATATATAATTCTTCACCTCCGGACCATTCCGGAACTCCTCGTGACGTCCAGGATCTCATCCGGGACTCCGAATAACTTTCGGGTTACTGCATATTCATATCTCTACAACCCTAGCGTCACCTAACCTTAAGTGTGTAGACCCTACGGGTTCGGGAGACATGCAGACATGACCGAGACGCCTCTCCGGTCAATAACCAACAGCGGATCTGGATACCCATGTTGGCTCCCACATGCTCCTCGATGATCTCATCGGATGAACCACGATGTCGAGGATTCAATCAACCCCGTATACAATTCCCTTTGTCAATCGGTATGTTACGTGCCCAAGACTCGATCGTTGGTATCCCAATACCTCGTTCAGTCTCGTTACCGGCAAGTCACTTTAGTCGTATCGTAATGCATGATCCCGTGACCAGACACTTAGTCACATTGAGCTCATTATGATGATGCATTACCGAGTGGGCCCAGAGATACCTCTCCGTCATACGGAGTGACAAATCCCAGTCTCGATTCATGCCAACCCAACAGACACTTTCGGAGATACTCGTAGTGCACCTTTATAGTCACCCAGTTACGTTGTGACGTTTGGCACACCCAAAGCACTCCTACGCTATCCGGGAGTTGCACAGTCTCATGGTCTAAGGAAATGATACTTGACACTTGGAAAAGCTCTAGCTAAACGAACTACATGATCTTTGAGCTATGCTTAGGATTGGGTCTTGTCCATCACATCATTCTCCCAATGATGTGATCCCGTTATCAACGACATCCAATGCCCATAGTCAGGAAACCATGACTATCTGTTGACCAATGAGCTAGTCAACTAGAGGCTTACTAGGGACATGTTGTGATACATGTATTCACACGTGTATTATGATTTCCGGATAATACAGTTATAGCATGAATAATGGACAATTATCATGAACAAAGAAATATAATAATAACCATTTATTATTGCCTCTAGGGCATATTTCCAACAGTCTCCCACTTGCACTAGTCAATAATCTAGTTACATTGTGATGTATCGAACACCCATTGCGTCTTGGTGTTGATCCTGTTTTGCTCTAGGGAGAGGTTTAGTCAACGGATCTACTACATTCAGGTCCGTATGTACTTTACAAATATCTATGTCTCCATCTTGAACATTTTCACGGATGGAGTTGAAGCGACGCTTGATGTGCTCGGTCTTCTTGTGAAACCAGGCTCCTTGGCAAGTGCAATAGCTCCAAGGTTGTCACGGAAGAGTGTAATCGGCCCCGACGCATTGGGTATGACTCCTAGGTCGGTGATGAACTCCTTCACCCAGATTGCTTCATGTGCTGCCTCCGAGGCTGCTATGTACTCCGCTCACATGTAGATCCCGCCACGACGCTCGCTTGCAATCGCACCACCATCGCCCCACCATTCAAAATATACACGATCCGGTTTGTGACTTAGAGTCATCCAGATCTGTGTCGAAGCTAGCATCGACGTAACCCTTTACGACGAGCTCTTCGTCACCTCCATATACGAGAAACATGTCCTTAGTGCTTTTCAGGTACTTAAGGATGTTCTTGACCGCTGTCCAGTGTTCCTTGCCGGGATTACTTTGGTACCTTCCTACCAAACTTACGGCAAGGTTTATATCAGGTCTGGTACAAGTCATGGCATACATGATAGACCCTATGGCTGATGCATAGGGGATGACACTCATCTTTTCTTTATCTTCTGCCGTGGTCGGGCATTGGGCCGTGCTCAATTTCACACCTTGCAACACAGGCAAGAACCCCTTCTTGGACTGATCCATATTGAACTTCTTCAATATCTTATCAAGGTATGTGCTTTGTGAAAGACCTATGAGGCGTCTCAATCTATCTCTATAGATTTTGATGCCTAATATGTAAGCAGCTTCTCCAAGGCCCTTCATTGAAAAACACATTCAAGTAGGCCTTTATGCTGTCCAAAAGTCCTATATCATTTCCCATCAAGAGTATGTCATCCACATATAATATGAGAAATGCTACAGAGCCCCACTCACTTTCTTGTAAACGCAGGCTTCTCCATAAGTCCGCATAAACCCAAACGCTTTAATCATCTCATTAAAGCGAATGTTCCAACTCCGAGATGCTTGCACCAGCCCATAGATAGAGCGCTGGAGCTTGCACACCTTGTTAGCATTCTTAGGGTCGACAAAACCTTCCAGCTACATCATATACAGTTCTTCCTTAAGGTGACCGTTAAGGAATGCCGTTTTGACGTCCATTTGCCATATCTCATAATCATAGTATGCGGCAATTGCTAACATAATTCGGACGGACTTCAGCTTCGCTACGGGAGAGAATGTCTCATCGTAGTCAATCCCTTGAACTTGTCGATAACCCTCAGCGACAAGTCGAGCTTTATATATGGTAACATTACCATCCGCATCCGTCTTCTTCTTAGAGATCCATTTGCTTTCTATTGCTCGACGATCATCGGGCAAGTCTGTCAAAGTCCATACTTTGTTTTCATACATGGATCCTATCTCGGATTGCATGGCTTCATGCCATTTGTTGGAATCTGGGCCCGATATCGCTTCTTCATAGTTCGAAGGTTCACCGTTGTCTAACAACATGATTTCTAAGACAGGATTGCCGTACCACTCTGGTGCGGAACGTGTCCTTGTGGACCTTCGAAGTTCAGTAAGAGCTTGATCTGAAGTATCTTGATCATCATCATTAACCTCCTCTCTTGTCGTTGCAGGCACCACAGGAACATCTTCCTGAGCTGCGCTACTCACCGGTTCAAGAGGCAGTACTTCATCAAGTTCCACTTTCCTCCCACTTAATTCTTTCGAGAGAAACTCTTTCTCGTAAAGGACCCGTTCTTAGCAACAAAGATCTTGCCCTCGGATCTTAAGTAGAAAGTATACCCAATGGTTTCCTTAGGGTATCCTATGAAGACACATTTTTCCGACTTGGGTTCGAGCTTCTCGGTTGAAATTTCTTGACATAAGCATCGCATCCCCAAACTTTTAGAAACGATACTTAGGTTTCTTCCCAAACCATAATTCATACGGTGTCGCCTCAACGGATTTAGACAGTGCCCTATTTAAAGTGAATGTAGCTGTCTCTAGAGCGTATCAACAAAATGATAGCGGTAAATCGGTAAGTGACATCATAGATCGCACCATATCCAATAGAGTGCGATTACGACGTTCGGACACACCATTTCGCTGAGGTGTTCCAGGCGGCGTGAGTTGTGAAACGATTCCACATTTCCTTAAGTGCGTACCAAATTCTTGACTTAAATATTCACCCCCACGATCTGACCGCAAGAACTTTATCTTTCTGTCATGTTGATTCTCTACCTCATTCTGAAATTCCTTGAACTGTTCAAAGGTCTCAGACTTGTGCTTCATCAAGTAGAC
Organism: Aegilops speltoides; assembly: GCA_021437245.1. Taxonomy (NCBI): domain Eukaryota; kingdom Viridiplantae; phylum Streptophyta; class Magnoliopsida; order Poales; family Poaceae; genus Aegilops; species Aegilops speltoides. The sequence goes on along the minus strand of CM038145.1, from coordinate 272,616,057 downwards.
ATACCCATATCTACTCAAGTCATCGGAGAGTGAGAACATAACGATATCCTCCATGAGCCTCAACGCCATTGGACCGCACACATCAAGATGTATGATTTCCAATAAGTTGGTTGCTCGCTCCATTGTTCCGGAGAACGGAGTCTTGGTCATCTTGCCGATGAGGCATGGCTCGCATGTGTCAAACGATTCATAATCTAGAGACTCTAAAAGTCCATCAGCATGGAGCTTCTTCATGCGCTTGACACCAATGTGACCAAGGCGGCAGTGCCACAAGTATGTGAGACTATCGTTATCAACTTTACATCTTTTAGTATTCACACTATGTATATGTGTAACATTACGCTCGAGATTCATCAAGAATAAACCATTCACCAGCGGGCCATGACCATAAAACATATCACTCATATAAATAGAACAACCATTATTCTTGGATTTGAATGAGTAGCCATCTCGAATTAAACGAGATCCTGATACAATGTTCATGCTCAAAGCTGGTACTAAATAAGAATTATTGAGGTTCAAAACTAATCCCGTAGGTAAATGTAGAGGTAGCATGCCGATGGCGATCACATCGACCTTGGAACCATTCCCGACGCGCATCGTCACCTCGTCCTTCGCCAGCCTCCGCTTATTCCGCAGCTCCTGCTTTGAGTTACAAATATGAGCAACCGCACTGGTATCAAATACCTAGGAGCTACTACGAGCACTGGTAAGGTACACATCAATTACATGTATATCACATATACCTTTGGTTTTGCCGGCCTTCTTGTCCGCTAAGTACTTGGGCAGTTCCGCTTCCAGTGTCCGCTTCCCTTGCAATAAAAGCACTCAGTTTCAGGCTTGGGTCCATTACTTGACTTCTTCCCGGCAACTGGCTTACCGGGCGAGGCAACTCCCTTGCCGTCCTTCTTGAAGTTCTTCTTACCCTTGCCTTTCTTGAACTTAGTGGTTTTATTCACCATCAACACTTGATGTTCCTTTTTGATCTCCACCTCCGCTGATTTCAACATTGAATATACCTCGGGAATGGTTTTCTCCATCCCCTGCATACTGAAATTCATCACAAAGCTCTTGTAGCTAGGTGGGAGCGACTGGAGGATTCTGTCGACCACCGCGTCATCCGGGAGATTAACCCCCAGTTGAGATAAGCGGTTGTGCAACCCAGACATTTTGAGTATGTGCTCGCTGACAGAACCATTCTCCTCCATCTTACAACTGTAGAACTTGTCGGAGACTTCATATCTCTCGACCCGGGCGTGAGCTTGGAAAACCATTCTCAGCTCTTGGAACATCTCATATGCTCCGTGCTGCTCAAAACGCTTTTGGAGCCCCGGTTCTAAGCTGTAAAGCATGTCGCACTGAATCAGGGAGTAATCATCACTACGCAACTGCCAGGCATTCACAACGTCTTGAATTGCTGGGAAAATGGGTGCTTCACCTAGCGGTGCATCAAGGACATATGCTTTCTTGGCAGCTATGAGGATGATCCTCAAGTTCCGGACCCAGTCCGTATAGTTGCTGCCATCGTCTTTCAGCTTGGTTTTCTCTAGGAACGCGTTGAAGTTGAGGGCAACATTAGCGTGGGCCATTTGATCCACAAGACATATTGCAAAGATTTTAGACTAAGTTCATCTAATCAAATAATGAACTCCCACTCAGATAGACATCCCTCTAGTCATCTAAGTGATCCATGATCCAAGTCAACTAGCCCGTGTCCGATCATCACGTGAGACGGACTAGTTATCATCGGTGAACATCTTCATGTTGATCGTATCTTCTATACGACTCATGTTCGACCTTTCGGTCTTCCGTGTTCCGAGGCCATGTCTGTACATGCTAGGCTCGTCAAGTTAACCTAAGTGTATTGCGTGTGTAAATCTGGCTTACACCCGTTGTATTCGAACATTAGGATCTATCACACCCGATCATCACGTGGTGCTTCGAAACAACGAACCTTCACAACGGTGCACAGTTAGGGGGAACACTTTTCTTGAAATTATTATGAGGGATCATCTTATTTACTACCGTCATTCTAAGTAAACAAGATGAAAAACATGATAAACATCACATGCAATCAAATAGTGACATGATATGGCCAATATCATATTGCTCCTTTGATCTCCATCTTCGGGGCGCCATGATCATCTTCGTCACCGGCATGACACCATGATCTCCATCATCGTGTCTTCATGAAGTTGTCACGCCAACGACTACTTCTACTTCTATGGCTAACGCGTTTAGCAATAAAGTAAAGTAGTTTACATGGCGTTCTACAATGACACGCAGGTCATACAAAAAATAAAGTCAACTCCTATGGCTCCTGCCGGTTGTCATACTCATCGACATGCAAGTCGTGATTCCTATTACAAGAACATGATCATCTCATACATCACATATATCATTCATCACATCCTTTGGCCATATCACATCACAAAACACTTGCTGCAAAAACAAGTTAGACGTCCTCTAATTGTTCTTGCAAGTTTTTACGTGGCTTCTATAGGTGATCTAGCAAGAACGTTTTCTTACCTACATTAAAGCCACAACGTGATTTGCCAACTTCTATTTACCCTTCATAAGGACCTTTTTCATCGAATCCGCTCCAACTAAAGTGGGAGAGACAGACACCAGCTAGCCACCTTATGCAACTAGTGCATGTCAGTCCGTGGAACCTGTCTCACGTAAGCGTACGTGTAAGGTCGGTCCGGGCCACTTCATCCCACAATACTGCGGAAGCAAAACAAGACTAGTAGTGGCAAGAAAGTTGTCAACATCTATGCCCACAACAAATTGTGTTCTACTCGTGCAAAGGGAACTACGCAAAGACCTAGCTCATGATGCCACTGTTGGGGAACATTGCATAAAATAAAAAAATTCCTAAGTTCACCAAGATCAATCTAGGAGTTCATCCAGCAACGAGAGAGGGAGTGCATCTACATACCCTTGTAGATCGCGAGCGGAAGCGTTCAAGAGAACGGGGTTGAGGGAGTCGTACTCGTCGTGATCCAAATCACCGGAGATCCTAGCGCCGAACGGACGACACCTCCGCGTTCAACACACGTACGGTCAGCGTGACGTCTCCTCCTTCTTGATCCAGCAAGGGGAAGGAGAGGTTGATGAAGATCCAGCAGCACAACGGCGTGGTGGTGGATGCAGCAGGGATCCGGCAGGGCTTCGCCAAGCGTTTGCGGGAGGGAGAGGTGTAGCAGTGGGAAGGGAGGCGCCAGATGCAAGGGTGCGGCTGCCCTCCCTCCCCCCTCTTTATATAGGGTCCCTAGGGGGGCGCCGGCCCTAGGAGATGGGATCTCCTAGAGGGGGCGGCGGCCAAGGGGGAGACTTGCCCCCCAAGGCAAGTGGAGGCGCCCCCTCCCCTAGGGTTCCCAACCCTAGGCACAGGGGGGCCCAAGGGGGGGCGCACCAGCCCACCAGGGGCTGGTCCCCTCCCCACTTCAGCCCACGGGGCCCTCCGGGATAGGTGGCCCCACCCGGTGGACCCCCGGGACCCTTCCGGTGGTCCCGGTACAATACCGGTGACCCCCGAAACTCTCCCGATGGCCGAAACAGCACTTCCTATATATAATTCTTCACCTCCGGACCATTCTGGAACTCCTCGTAACGTCCAGGATCTCATCCGGGACTCCAAACAACTTTCGGGTTACTGCATATTCATATCTCTACAACCCTAGCGTCACCTAACCTTAAGTGTGTAGACCCTACGGGTTCGGGAGACATGCAGACATGACCGAGATGCCTCTCCGGTCAATAACCAACAGCAGGATCTGGATACCCATGTTGGCTCCCACATGCTCCTCGATGATCTCATCGGATGAACCACGATGTCGAGGATTCAATCAACCCCGTATACAATTCCCTTTGTCAATCGGTACGTTACTTGCCCGAGACTCGATCGTCGATATCCCAATACCTCGTTCAGTCTCGTTACCGGCAAGTCACTTTACTTGTACCGTAATGCATGATCCCGTGACCAGACACTTAGTCACATCGAGCTCATTATGATGATGCATTACCGAGTGGGCCCAGAGATACCTGTCCGTCATACGGAGTGATAAATCCCAGTCTCGATTCGTGCCAACCCAACATACACTTTCGAAGATACCCGTAGTGCACCTTTATAGTCACCCAGTTACGTTGTGACGTTTGACACACCCAAAGCACTCCTACGGTATCCGGGAGTTGCACAGTCTCATGGTCTAAGGAAATGATACTTGACACTTGGAAAAGCTCTAGCTAAACAAACTACATGATCTTTGAGCTATGCTTAGGATTGGGTCCTGTCCATCACATCATTCTCCCAATGATGTGATCCCGTATCAACGACATCCAATGCCCATAGTCAGGAAACCATGACTATCCGTTGACCAACGAGCTAGTCAACTAGAGGCTTACTAGGGACATGTTGTGATCCATGTATTCACACGTGTATTACGATTTCCGGATAATACAGTTATAGCACGAATAATGGACAATTATCATGAACAAAGAAATATAATAATAACCATTTATTATTGCCTCTAGGGCATATTTCCAACAAGCGGCACATTGCTGCCTTTGGCTCTAGCGGCCCTGGCTTGCCTTTCTGATGATTTCAGCAAGTTCTTCATCATCAGCCTCATCATCATCAGAGGGTACGTGGAAGGCGACCTGCTTCTTGTGAGGACTTGGTCGAGTGCCTCGTCCAACCGTGACCTTTTTCTTCAGCAGGGAGGGACCAGCTGAGGAATTACGAGGAGCTGAGGAGCTTGCAGATGCTCCTGAGGCAATGGAGAAGCCTTGAGTCCTTTGGTAGGTGGCGAGATGCACAGGTGCCGAGGATTTTGTCGGAGCAGCTGAAGACTTTGACGGAGGAGCTGAGGACTTTGAGGAGCTTGGCCGTGAGGGCATTAAAGGTGCAACACTGGACTTATGTGGAGGCTTCTTGTGCATTGCCTTCTTTGGCTGACTAGCAGAGGCCTCAGCAGAGGTAGCAGCAGTAGCAGAATCTGCGTTGAATTTCTTCACTGCTTCCTTTGCTTGCTTAGCCCGTTTGGCTTGGCGCTTTGCCCATTCATCAGGATAATCCTCACCACGCTTGAGGCTGGTGGGATCTGCCAACTAGCCTGGTGCCAATGGAGGTCTTGGGCATGGAGGGTTGAGTGTGAATTTCTTCATGTACTTGGGAGTGGCATATCTGTACTCCCTCCATTCTCGTGCTCATCTCCTCTCGATCCTTTGTATGCGCACCTTGCGCTGATTCTTGTCCTCTTTGCCGAATTTGGCTTCATCAGGAGTGCAGTAGTCCTTGTATATGTCCTCAGGGATTTCAAATGCAGTATTGACCTCATGCCTCTTTCCTCCCTTCTGTGGCCTTTTGTCACCCATTTTCTTCAGCTGAGGAATATGAACAACTGAAGTTTCTGAAGAGGTATGCAACTTTTCTTCGAGGAACGTTGCAAATAAGTTAAGTTGATGAGAACCTAGTGAATCAGCAGCGGACATTTGTACCTGTGAACAGAGTATAGTTGCGAGGAATTTGGAGAGGTCATATGCGCTCTCAGAAGGTTTTTCAAAAAGAAAAGGTTTTGAGGAATTTGACCAGATGAGTCTTGAGGAATTTCACTAAGCGTTCTTTGTCTTAGGTTCCAGAGTTGTATAGATTGAGAATCCACACAATTGAGGAATCTTGAAGAAAATCATTGCTTAGAGAAACGAATCAAGAGCAGATGACGTGTGAGGTGTTCATGTGTGTGAAGATTTGAAGAATAAACACCTTTGAAGATTTTCAGGAAAGCTTGAGAATCAAAGCGAGCAGTAAAAGTAACTTTTAATTACCCGAAGTGAAGAACACGACGAACTGGGAAGAATAGATGTGAAGTTCGTCAGGTCAGATCTTCCACGCCCTAACTCGGCAGAGGAAGACGGCTACGGCGGCGGCGGAGTGAAGAAATCTGCAACTGGCGTGAGTACGACGGCGATGAGGTCGAGGCAGTGAAGCTCTTCCTCACCGGCGATGATGAAGTAGTGGCGGCGCTAGGGTTTTGGGAAGCTCGAGCATGAGAGAGCGCGAGCGAGGTGAAAATGAAGTGAGGAAGAGACAGGGGTATTTATAGAGGGAGTGAAAAATTGTTCAACCGAGGAAATCGGACGAACATGCCCCTGGCCCCTTCCCATTCGCTTGACATGTGTCACCCACGTACTGAGAGGTGGCGATCGTGTAGGATCGTGGGTGAATAGATAAGTGTTGTCATGAGAAGCGGAACGGTTTGAGCGGCAAAGCCGAAAATTCAGATAAGATAAGTTAAAAGGTTCCGTTCGCAATTTCTTCAGCTGTCAAGGACACAATGAAGAATTTGAACGAGTTTCAAATAGAACGCATATGAGGAATTTGTGAATAGACTGGGTTGAGTTTAGCATAGAGGGGGAAGGGTCCGATCACATTCACATAGCAGAAGAAATCAACTTGAAGAAATAACAATAAGTGAATGTTGCAGAGGACATTAAACTCATATATATATATATTCAAATGAAGAACAACACCGGAAAGAGTGAAGACAATGCAAAGTTGAAGAATTTGAAAAACTGAGGAATTTCAAAAACGAAGAAAAACTCATATTGAAGATTTTCAACTTTGGTTGGTGGCGTAACCCACCGTATAAGAAAGCTGATTTCAGACACCGCGTACAATTGTCTTAGGGCTCTGAGAATCAATTTATTCATTAATTTCTTCACACTTAGAGAGTTAGTCTTCATTGATTGAAGAAAAACATTACTTCGTGTGTTGCGCATCTAAGTCATCAAGTCGACATAAGTGTTAGGAGGTGTGTCCATTTCAGAGAACATTCGAAGATTCTAGGATATTTAGCTCACAACGCAACTTGCTAATATCTTCTCATCCAAGGGCTTAGTGAAGATATCGGCCAGTTGATCTTCAGTGCTGACATGGTCGATGGAGATGTCGCCCTTCAACACATGATCATGAAGAAAATGATGACGAATCTGGATGTGCTTAGTCTTCGAGTGCTGAACTGGGTTATGAGCAAAATTGATGGCACTCTCATTGTCACAGTAGAGAGGCACATTCTTCATGTTGACGCCATAGTCCTTGAGTGTTTGCTTCATCCATAGTAGTTGAGCACAACACGATCCAGCAGCAATGTACTCAGCTTCTGTAGTGGAGAGTGATACGCAGTTCTGTTTCTTCGAGGACCAACTGACCAAAGATCGTCCGAGGAAATGACATTTGCCAGACGTTGCCTTGCGGTCCACGCGATCGCCAGCATAGTCAGAGTCTGAATATCCAATGAGATCAAAAGTAGAGCCCTTGGGATATCATAATCTAAGTGTTGGTGTGTGAGCTAAGTATCGAAGAATATGCTTCACAGCCTTATGGTGTGATTCCTTCGGTGTAGCTTGAAATCGAGCACACATGCAAACACTAAGCATAATATCCAGCCTAGATGCACACAGGTACAATAAAGAACCAATCATGGAGCGGTATACCTTTTGATCAAAGTCTTTACTATTTTCATCAGTGCATAGATGGCCATTTGTGGGCATTGGAATTTTGACCCCTTTGCAATCTTGCATGCCGAATTTCTTCAGTACGTCCTTGAGGTATTTCTCCTAAGATATGAATATTCCATTGCGCTGTTGAAGAATTTGAAGACCTAAAAAGAATTTCAACTCTCCCATCATAGACATTTGATATTCTTCACTCATCATATAGGCAAATTCATCACTATATCGTAGGTCAGTACAGCCGAAAATGATATCATCAACATATATTTGGCACACAAACAATTCACCATCATAAGACTTAGTGAAAAGAGTTGGGTCGAGTGAACCGGGTTTGAAGCCTTTCTTCATGAGGAATTCCTTCAAAGTATCATACCACGCCCGAGGGGCTTTCTTGAGGCCATACAGGGCCTTGTTGAGCTTGAAGACTTTGTCGGGATTCTTTGGATCTTCAAAACCTGGGGGTTGAGCAACATATACTTCTTCCTCAAGCTTACCATTGATGAATGCACTTTTCACATCCATTTGTTGCAAGATAATATCATGATGGTTAGCATAAGCAAGTAATATCTGAATAGCCTCAAGTCTAGCAACAGTGCAAAAGTTTCATCAAGTCAATTCCTTCAACTCGTGTGTAGCCTTGAGCTACAAGTCGTGCCTTATTCCTCACCGTAAGGCCATTTTCATCTTGCTTGTTGCGGTAGATCCACTTTGTGCCAATAATGTTGTGCTTGCGAGGATCTCGGGCGTTTGACCAGTTCCCGACGTTGTTGAGCTCGAATCGATGTAATTCTTCTTGCATAGCTTGAATCCACTCAGGCTCCAGAAATGCTTCATCTACCTTAGTGGGCTCTGTGATAGAGACAAACGCAAAGTGCCCACAAAAGTTAGATAGATGTGAAGCTTTTGAGCGTGTGAGAGGACCTTGTGCTTCAATGTCATCGATGATCTTCTCGATTTGCACTTCGTTTGCAATACGAGGATGAGCGGGTTGTCTTCGAGGAATTTGATCTGCATTTTCTTCAGGAGCATTTTCCTCGGCACCATTTTCTTCAGGTGCGCCAGCTCGACGTTCATCATGTTTTGGAATGAATTCTTCAGGAGATTCTTTAGTAGGAATGACATCCTCAGTGGCTTTGAACTTGATAGAATCCTCAGGTGCTGGTTCATCTATCACAGAAGGTAGGTGCTCTCTTTGCGAGCCATTAGTTTCATCGAACCGCACATCCACAGTTTCAACAACCTTGTGAAGAACGTTGTTGAAGACTTTGTAGGTGTGTGAGTCCTTTCCGTAATCAAGCATGAAACCCTCATGTGCTTTCGGTGCAAATTTAGAATTGTGATGAGGATCTCTATTCCAACATTTAGCTCCGAAGACTTTGAAGTAACTTACATTGGGTTTCTTGTCAGTGAGGAGTTCATAGGCAGTCTTCTTGACGAATTTGTGAAGATATACTCTGTTGATGATATGGCAGGCAATATCAATTGCCTCACTCCAGAAACGATGAGGCGTCTTGTATTCATCAAGCATAGTGCGAGCCATCTCAACAAGAGTTCTGTTCTTGCACTCCACGACGCCATTCTGTTGAGGAGTATAAGGAGAAGATAACTCATGAGTAATACCAAGTTCATCAAGATAGTCATCAAGACCGAAATTCTTGATCTCAGTTCCATTGTCACTCCTGATGTGCTTGATCTTCACACCAAAGTTGGTTGAAGCCCTCGAGGAAAATTGTTTGAAGACTTCCTGCACCTCATGTTTGTAAGTGACAATGTGTACCGAGAATAATCATCAACACTAACAAAGCCATATAGAGATGCATCATTTGTAACAGCAGAATAATGATTAGGACCGAAGAGATCCATGTGAAGCAATTCAAATGGTCGAGTGGTAGTCATGATAGTCTTTGCTGGATGCTTGGCCTTTGTCATTGAGGGAGTCCTGGACTAGGGGGTGTCCGGATAGCTGAACTATCATCATCGGCCGGACTCCAAGACTATGAAGATACAAGATTGAAGACTTCGTCCCGTGTCCGGATAGGACTTTCCTTGGCGTGGAAGGCAAGCTTGGCGATACGGATATGTAGATCTCCTACCATTGTAACCGACTCTGTGTAACCCTAGCCCTCTCCGGTGTCTATATAAACCGGAGGGTTTTAGTCCATAGGACACAAAAACAATCATACCATAGGCTAGCTTCTAGGATTTAGCCTCCTTGATCTCGTGGTAGATCCACTCTTGTACTACCCATATCATCAATATCAATCAAGCAGGAGTAGGGTTTTACCTCCATCGAGAGGGCCCAACACAGGTAAAAACATCGTGTCCCTTGTCTCCTGTTACCATCCGCCTAGACGCACAGTTCGGGACCCCCTACCCGAGATCCGCCGGTTTTGACACCGACATTGGTGCTTTCATTGAGAGTTCCTCTGTGTCGTCACCGATAGGCTTGATGGCTCCTTCGATCATCAACGACAACGACGCAGTCCAGGGTGAGACTTTTCTCCCCGGACAGATCTTCATATTTGGCGGCTTTGCACTGTGGGCCAATTCGCTTGGCCATCTGGAGCAGATTGAAAGCTACGCCCCTGGCCATCAGGTCAGATTCGAAAGTTTGAACTTCACGGCTAACATCCGCGGAGACTTGATCTTCGACGGGTTCGAGCCACAGCCTAGCGCGCCGCACTGTCTCGATGGGCATGATTTAGCTCTGCTGCCGACAAAGCCACTCGAGGCCGCTGCACGAGTCCGCTCCGACCCTTAATTGAGCCGATCAAGCAGACGAGGATGGGTGGCTAGACACCGCCTCGGGGGCTGCTACATCTACGGCGATGGAGCCGAATACCGACCTTGTCCCTTGTGAAGCTCGTGACTCCGAGGTGCTGGACTCCTTGCCGGACTCCGAACCTCCTGCGCCCCTACCAATCGAATCTGATTGGGTGCCGATCATGGAGTTCACCGCTGCGGACACCTTTCAGCACTCACCTTTTGGCGACATCCTGAATTCGCTAAAGTATCTCTCATTATCAGGAGAGCCCTGGCCGGATCACGGTCAGGACGGTTGGGATGCGGACAACGAAGAAATTCAAAGCCCACCCACCATCCACTTTGTAGCCACTGTCGACGATCTAACCGACATGCTAGACTATGACTCCGAAGACATCGACGGTATGGACGACGATGCCGGAGACGACCAAGAACCAGCGCCTACGGGGCACTGGAAGACCACCTCATCATACAACATATACATGGTGGACATCCCAAAGGATGGGAATGGCGAGGAAACATCGGAGGAAGACTCCTCCAAGAAACAGCCTAAGCGCCGGCATCAGCGGCGCCGCTCTAAATCCCGCCACAGCAAGAATGGAGATTCCGGCACCGGAGACAATAACACCCTTGACAGTGCCGAAGACAACCCCCTCCAGCAAGATTCAGCACAGGAGGACGGAGAAGCCAACCCTCATGAGAGAGCGGCAGACGAAGAGGTAGAGGATGATAATTACATGCCTCCCTCCGAAGACGAGGCAAGCCTCGACGACGATGAATTCGTCGTGCCTGAGGATCCCGTCGAACAAGAGCGTTTTAAACACAGGCTTATGTCCACGGCTAACAGCCTGAAGAAAAAGCAGCAACAGCTTAGAGCTGATCAAGGTCTGCTAGCCGACAGATGGACTGAAGTCCTTGCGGTCGAAGAGCATGAACTCGAACGCCCCTCCAAAAGCTACCCCAAACGCAAGCTGCTCCCCCGATTAGAGGAGGAGGCATATAAACCTACATCACCAGCGCACAATACGGCCGACCGGCCACCCCGTGGCTGCGACAGAGAGGCCTTTAGGCCTTCCACTAAAGCCATACCCCGGCATCGCTCGAAAAGTACGAAGCCACGGGGGAATGCGCCGGACTTGTGAGACATATTGGAGGATAAGGCAAGACAATCAAGATCGATCTACGGATCGCGTGGGCGCCCCACGATGCGCGACGACGACCGTCGCGCCGAATACAGCAACGCCGGCTGGGCCGAACATAGTAGACAAAGCTTGTTTGAGCTACGTCGTGATATAGCCCAATACAGAGGCGCCGCACACCCACTATGCTTCACAGATGAAGTAATGGATCATCAAATCCCCGAAGGGTTTAAACCCATGAACATTGAATCCTACGATGGCACAACAGACCCCGCGGTTTGGATCGAAGACTATCTCCTTCATATCCACATGGCCCGCGGTGACGATCTTCACGCCATCAAATATCTCCCACTCAAGCTTAAAGGACCAGCTCGGCATTGGCTTAACAGCTTGCCAGCAGAATCAATTGGGTGTTGGGAGGACCTGGAAGCCGCATTCCTTGACAACTTCCAGGGCACATATGTGCGACCACCGGGCGCCGATGACCTAAGCCACATAATTCAGCAGCCAAACGAATCGGCGGACAATTCGACACGGTTCTTAACAAAGAAAAATCAAATCGCCGACTGTCCGGATGCAGAGGCCCTCGCAACCTTCAAACATAACATCTGTGACGAGTGGCTTGCCCGGCACCTAGGACAGGAAAAGCCGAAATCCATGGCAGCCCTCACATCACTCATGACTCGCTTCTGCGCGTGAGAGGACAGCTGGCTAGCCCGCAGTAACAACCTCAGCAAAAATTCTGGCAGTCCGGATACCAAGGACCGCAATGGCAGGTCGCGTCGCAACAAGAACAAGCGCCGCGTTAACGGCGATAAACTGAGGATACGGCAGTCAACGCCGGATTCAGAGGCTCCAAACCCGGTCAGCAGAAAAAGCCATTCAAAAGAACTACTCCGGGTCCGTCCAATTTGGACCGAATACTCGACCGCTCGTGCCAGATACACGGCACCCTCGAAAAGCCAGCTAATCACACCAACAGGGACTGTTGGGTATTCAAGCAGGCAGGCAAGCTAATTGCCGAAAACAATGACAAGGGGCTGCATAGCGATGAACAGGAAGAGACCCGACCCCCCACAAGTGCGGACGGTGAACATGATATACGCAATCCACATACCCAAGAGGGAGCGGAAGCGTGCACTCAGGGACGTATATGCGATGGAGCCAGTCGCCCCGAAGTTCAACCCATGGTCCTCCTGCCCGATCACTTTTGATTGAAGGGACCACCCCACCAGCATCCGCCACGGCGGATTCACCACATTGGTTTTAGACCCAATCGTCGATGGATTTCACCTCACCAGAGTCCTGATGGACGGCGGCAGCAGCCTGAACCTGCTTTATCAGGACATAGTGCGAAAGATCGGCATAGACCCCTCAAGGATTAAACCCACAAAGACGACCTTCAAAGGCGTCATACCAGGTGTAGAGGCCAATTGTACAGGCTCAGTTACACTGGACGTGGTCTTCGGATCCCCGAATAACTTCCGAAGCAAGGAGTTAATCTTCAACATAGTCCCGTTCCGCAGCGGCTATCATGCTCTGCTCGGACGGACTTCATTTGCAAAGTTCAACACGGTGCCGCACTACGCATACCTCAAGCTCAAGATGCCAGGCCCTCGAGGAGTCATCACAGTCACGGAAACATCAATGCTCTCTCGAACGGAGGAACATACTGGCTCTCTCGCGGCGAAATGCAGTGCAGCCTCTTAAGGCAATTCTCGAGTCCGGCCGTTAGCGGCCGGACACGGCTAAACGTGCCGGAGTAACCTACAACAAGACCACAGCACGCCCGAGCACGCCAGAGTAATGCGGCCCTAAACCCAGCCCTTGCAAAATTGTAAGATCGGTCCTTCAGCGTACATCATTACGCTCTGGAGATACCATGGGCATAGGGGAGGGCACGACCACGACAGGCCCGTATCGCGGCTTAACCACACTAGGGGCTCCCAAGTGTGTCATCTTTTTTCTTTTTCTTTTTGCTTACCCACAGACTCCGCTCAAATAGAGGCCTCTGTCCGTGATAGAGAGCTGCCGAACTCACGATGCAACAGCCGGGGAAGGAGAAAGGCTACGACGAGTATCCAGGTGGTCTCCATTACGAGCATTAAATATGTTTTATACAGCATTCCGCAGCCTACCCCTGGAGGGGCATATGTTTAATAGTCCCATCCCTTGCTTACCGCACTATTTGTATCATTCTGCATTCATGGCAGTATTTCTTGAATAAACAATGCATCGCTTTTTTGCTTATAATTGCATTCCTTTCTTATACATATGTTCATTTGTGACATGTTGCATCCGTACACTTTGGTACGGCTAAATACACCAGGGGCTTAAGTTCCCCACATTATGGTGTGATAAGTCCGAACACTTTCACAAGTGCGGCACCCCGAACTTATAGCATTATATGCATCGGCTCCGAATCATGTCTTGGGTCAATAGTTGGGTTTGCCCAGCTCCCATGTTTTGGTACCTTACGTTCCGTTGTATCGGCTAAGGTAGCGCTGGGAGAACCACTGCGATTGTGCCCCAGTTGAGCTGGGCGAGCGCCTCAGTGGAGAAAGCTAAAACTGACCGTCATGATGAGGCGAGAGCCGGTCGCTGTTCGAGAGGTTTTTTCGAGTCCCTAAAGACATGCCGCTTAGAGCGAGGAACCGGCCTTGTCTGGTCCAGGCGTGGATAGCGCCCCGAATTCGGCCTTCCGAACACTAGGGGCTTCACCAAAATTTAAAATTATAGAATTCTATGGCTAAGTGAGAGTGTTCAAGCACTATAAGTCCGGTTGCCTTGTTCGTTGTGTTGAACGCCTCCCTAGATGGACCCAAAATGGGAACAAGAGTGCTCAAGTTTATCCCGAACACCCCAAAGACTTTCGGGCATGGGGTGAAGCCCACGACTTGCCATCTCTCGATTTGATAAACGGCCGCACGTATGTAATATTTTAAATTAACAAGCGTTGCTTAGCGCGTCTTTAACAAAGTTTTCAAGACAGATCACAAAATGCGAGTCTACTCAAATATTACATCTTTGGAGCACTCACCCGCAATAATGCGGGCACCCTTCAGACACCCTTATAATACATCTCGGTGTGCGATACTCCTTGCCCGGGTGGTGGCGCGTCGTCACAAGCTTCTCAAGATCCATCTTGCCCAGTGCACCTTAGCACGGGCAAGGGCCCGACGGGCACCTTCAATGCAAAGGGAGTGCTTGATGACTTCAACCCGTGGACACGCATCCACCAGCCGTCGCACCAGGCAAGTAGCTCCTGTGCATGGCCTCTTTGGGCCATAGCCGAACTATAAGGCCCTTCATGGCCTGTTCGCCACCTTGGAGCTCGACCAGCTGCTTCACCTGGTCGCTAAGGGGCACTGATGTTCGGCCTCAGCATACTGAGACCAGAATACCTTCTCCGTCGAGCTCCCCTCCTCGGCTCTGTAGAAAGCGGCAGCATCGGACACACTGCGGGGCAGATCTGTGAACGTTCCTAGAGAGCTCCGAATTTGGGTAAGTAACAGGTAATTCACTTTAACATGCTTGCTTTGCATGAAGAATGCCTTACCCGCCGCTATTTTCTTCAAATCCTTGATTTCCTGGAGGGCCTTGTGGCCATCGGCCTTAGCGACTTTGGCACTCTCAAGAGCCGACGCAAGCTCGGACTCTCGAGTCTTCGAGTCACGCTCCAAACTCTCGTGCTTTTCCACAAGAGCCTGGAGCTCTTGTTGTACCTCCGCCACCCGCGCCTCCTGCTTCTCTCGCTCGGCTCGTTCCGCGGCCGATTATGCTCGGCATGGTCACCGCCTCCTTCAGGGTTGCCACCTCGCTCAGAGCCCCCGAGTACCCACGTTATCCTTGTTATTTCTCTTGCAACCAAATCCTTTTCTGTAAGGTACAACTTTAATACGGTGTTACTCACCTTCCTTGTCCTCGAGCTGCTTCTTGGCATGGCCGAGCTCGCTCTCGGACTGCTCGAGGCTCTGCTTCAAAGCATTGACCTCCGTAGTCAGTGCGGCAGAGGTCAGCAGCGCAACCTGCATTCCCATATTGACATATTTTTGTTAAGACTCCTGCGTATATATTTTTAGATCCTCAGTTCGGCTTTTGCTTCCGAACACTGAACCGAGCATCAGGGGCTACTGTCTATGCGGTACTATTTTACATATATTAAAACTCTTACCTCAAAGCTTGTTAGAAGGCTGCTGCAGGCCTCGATCAGCCTGCTTTTGGCGAAATAACCTTCCAATCACCGCACTCATGACAAGTGTGGTGTTCTTCTTGATGGAAGCGCCGTTGAGCACCTCCAGAGTTATCCGGCGCCTCGGTTGGACGGAGGCCGCGGTGTCACAGCTTGCCCTTCTTACGAAGGGGCATTGTTCGGACTCGGAACCACTACAGTTCGGTGCGAAGTCCGGTGCAAAGTCCGGAGGTTGCCTGCAGCAGATCCGGGCCTCCTCCTCTGGTGGGTCCTTCCCGGATCCCACCTCGGTGTCGTCGGACCACGGGGTGGAGGTGGTGGGAAGAGAATCCATATCCGACGTGCCCAAGGACCCGCCGACGAGCAGGAAGATCGCCCTTGGGCGGACTACTGAGGTTGTATGCGGCATTACAAAGACACCTGCGACAAAAAGAAAAATTATCAATCATCTAGGAGTCTGGATACTTACGATCTTGCGGGGGCTTGGCCCTTGAGGGCCTCCTCATCGCCCGTCGCCGGCGTTGAACAGTCCGGGAAGGGTCCTTCCTTCTTGGACCCTTCGGCCTCCCTCGCTTGGGAGGCCTTCCTCTTCTCTCTTCACCGGGAGAGGCCTCTTCTTCTCCTCCTCGCCCTCATGGGAGGAGTCCGCCTTGGAGTCATAGGACGATGAGTCCGACACCACTGACGCCGAGAACTCCTTCGGGTTCCCGTGGCCTTCTTCTTGGCCTTCTTCTCCGGCACTACGTAAAGTGCCGGGACCAGCAGCCCTGTCAAACGGGCATCTGCTGGGTCTTCTGGAAGGGGAGTCGGACAGTTAACCTGTCCGGACGTTGCCAGAGAGGCATGTTGAAGGTATTGGGAGTTTAGATCCCGCATAAAGTCAAAACATGAAAAGCAAGTATCCCATAAAGGATAACATGGCTTACCTCGCCAGCCGGACGCTGCGAGCTGAATCCGCGATCTTCGGTAGCGAATGTGGGAGCTTCGGCGCCCTTGAACAGCACCCTCCAGGCATCTTTGTACGTAGTGTCGAAGAGCCCGCTCAAGGTCCGGTGTTGTGCCGGATCAAACTCCCACAAATTGAAGTCCCATTGTCTGGCGGGGAGAATCCGGCGACGAGCATGACTGGATCACGCTGACAAGCTTGAGCTTCTTGTTCACTGTGGTCTGCAGACAGATCGAGTCTGGTCAGCTCTTCCGAACTACCCCATAGCAGGCCCTTCTCTTTCCAGGAGGTGAGCTGCATGGAGATGCCAGATCTGAATTCGGGGGCCGCTGCCCATTTAGGGTCACGCGGCTCGGTGATGTAGAACCACCCCAATTGCCACCCTTTGATGGATTCCACGAAGACACCCTCGAGCCAAGTGACGTTGGGCATTTTGCCCACCATGGCGCCTTCGTACTCCGCTTGTCTACCCTTCACAACCTTCGGCTTGACATTGAAGGTCTTTAGCCACAAGCCGAAGTGGGGCTGGATGTAGAGGAAGGCCTCGCACACGATGATAAACGCCGAGATATTGAGGATAAAATTTGGGGCCAGATCGTGGAAATCCAGGCCGTAGTAGAACATGAGCCCCCGGACAAAGGGGTGGAGTGGGAAGCCCAGTCTGCGGAGGAAATGGGGAAGGAATACCACCCTCTCATGGGGCCTGGGGGTGGGGATGAGCTTCCCCTCGTCGAGGAGCCAGTGCGCGATGTCGCTGGACAGATATCCGGCGCTGCGCAGCTTCTTGATGTGCCCCTCCGTAACGTAGGAGGCCATCCACTTGCCTCCCGCTCCGGACATGGCTGGAGAAGGTCGAGGTGAGATGTGCGGACTTGGGCGCTGGAGCTCGAGTGCACGAAGATGGATAAGCAAAGGAGGAAGAAGGCGTAGGTAAGAAAAAGGTGGATCCTTATCCCCTTATATATGGGCGGATGAAACTATGCGTCTCTACTGGCCTGGTAAAACTCGCTTATCTCCCAAGCGTCGTAATCAATGGCGCGGTTGGGTTACCCACGTCCGTATTGATGGGAATCCCGGAATAAGGGGAGCACGATCTCTGCTTCGACAAGATGTGCCAAGGAAACCGCTTCGCTAAACGCGCTGAGGTGGTATAATAAAAACAATTTGAGTAAAAGCTTGGTTGTGGTGTGACGTCACGCCACAAAATATGTCAGCAGATTGAACTTGTGTAAATATTATTCTCTCTACGGTGGTATGTGGAATTTATTTTGTAGAGCCGGACACTATCCTGGTGTTCACAATCTTCTATGAATTATTTGGAGGAGGAACCCGCCTTGCAATGCCGAAGACAATATGCGCCCCGGACTCGTCGTCATTGAAGCCTGGTTCAGGGGCTACTGAGGGAGTCCTGGACTAGGGGGTGTCCGGATAGCCGAACTATCATCATCGGCCGGACTCCAAGACTATGAAGATACAAGATTGAAGACTTTGTCCCGTGTCCGGATAGGACTTTCCTTGGCGTGGAAGGCAAGCTTGGCGATACGGATATGTAGATCTCCTACCATTATAACCGACTGTAACCCTAGCCCTCTCCTGTCTATATAAACCGGAGGGTTTTAGTCCATAGGACACAACAACAATCATACCATAGGCTAGCTTCTAGGGTTTAGCCTCCTTGATCTCGTGGTAGATCCACTCTTGTACTACCCATATCATCAATATCAATCAAGCAGGAGTAGGGTTTTACCTCCATCGAGAGGGCCCGAACCTGGGTAAAAACATAGTGTCCCTTGTCTCCTGTTACCATCCGCCTAGACGCACAGTTCAGGACCCCCTACTCGAGATCCGCCGGTTTTGACAGTCATCTTCCCAGCTTCACAGGCTCCGCATCAGTGATCCTTGAGGAATTTGAAATTTTCAATGCTAATGACATGCTTCTTCTTCGTGAGCGTGTGTAGATTCCTCATGCCAGCATGACCAAGTCGTTGATGCCATAGCCAGCCTTCTGAAGCTTTTGCAAGTAAGCACACGGCAGGCTGTGGTCCTGTAGAGAAATCAACAATGTACAAGTCTCCTCTCCTAAAGCCTTCGAAGACTTGTACAATGTGGACTCCCGCTGATGAATGTAGTAGCGAGAGCTAGGCTCGCCACACCAGACTCAGACTCCTCAGATGCCTCCTTGTCCTCATGTTCCTCAGATTCAGCCTCAGAGTCCATTTCCTTGCCAATGAATGCCCGAGCCTTCTTGGAGCTGCTCTTCTTGTGAGATGAAGACCTCGAGGATTTTGATGGTGAAGACTTTGAAGATTTCTTCTTCTTCTTTGCGTCATCAGAACTGTAATCCTTGTATTTCTTCTTCTTTGATTCCTTATCCCACTGAGGACAATCTTGGATGTAGTGACCAGGTTTCTTGCATTTGTGGCATAGCCTCTTCTTGTAGTCACCGGATGAGGAATCATTGCTCCTTCGGGGTTTTCCAAAGCGACCACGCCTTGAGAACTTCTGAATTTCTTCACGAGCAGTGCAAGTTCCTGCTCGAGTTCTTGAGGTCACCAAGGCTGCTGGTAGAGTCTTCATCTTCAGACTCGGAGACTGCCTTGGCCTTCAAAGCACGTGATCTGCCATAGCTCGAACCGTAGAGATCTCTCTTCTCAGCAAGCTAGAACTCATGAGTATTTAGCCTCTCGAGGATATCAGCGGGATCAAGTGACTTGCAGTCAGCACGCTCTTGAATTATCAGTGCCAGAGTATCAAATGAAGAATCTAGCGATCTCAGCAATTTCTTCACCACCTCATGGTCGGTGATATTAGTGGCGCCAAGAGCTTGAAGCTCATTTGAGATGTCAGTGAGGCGGTCGAAGGTTTGCTGAACATTTTCATTGTCGAGTCTTTTGAAGCGGTTGAAGAGATTGCGAAGAACATCAACACGAGAGTCACGTTAAGTTGAGACTCCTTCATTCACTTTGGACAGCCTATCCCAGATAAGCTTAGCAGTTTCCAAAGCACTCACTCTTCCATACTGTCCTTTGCTCAGATGGCCACATATGATATTCTTCGCCAGAATCGAAGTTGCTTGAATCTCTTCACATCAAGAGCGTTCGAGAGAAGGTGTGACCGAGGAACACCATATTCCACAACATACCGTAGATCGTTGTCAATTGCCTCAAGATGCATTCGCATCTTGTTCTTCAAGTAGGGTAGTCCGCTCCATCAAAGGTAGGACACCCAAGAGAGATCTTGATCATACCGCGATCGACATAACTAAAACTCCAAAGCGGTTAAACCAAAATCACACGTAACAAGGAGTACCTTGCTCGATACCAATTGAAAGTCGTTATATCGACTAGAGGGGGTGAATAGGCGATTTTATGAATTCTTCATCGAGGAATTTGCTGGTGAGGAAATTCCTAAATGAAGAACTACTAGCAATGAATAAGTACTCGAAGTAAACATAACGAGAACACAAGCATAGTCATCATGATGAAATGAAGACAAGCACAGAGTACAGAAAGCGTAAACACAGGATATCACAAGAAAGAAGACGGATAGACTGAAGAAATTGATCTGAGGACATTGAGAAAGTCTTCGGTCAAAGTCTTCAAACAGATATGAGGAAATGAAAGAGTTGAGGAAATAGAACCAGTTAGCTTGGTGAAGACAATGATTTGGTAGACCAGTTCCAACTACTGGCTCAGTTGTACATCTGGTTGGAGCGGCTGAGTATTTAAACTCGACGACACCCAGTCCCGGACACACAGTCATCACCGTATTCTCCTTGAGCTAAGGTCACACAGACCTCGCCCAATCACTCGTGTTAAGTCTTCAGGTGACTTCCGAACCTTCACAAACTCGGTCACTCGGCGATCCACAATCCCTCTTGGATGCTCTAGACCTTGATGCCTAACCGCCTGGAAGAAGCACAGTCTTCAAAGGAAACAAGTGTCGGATCCACGCAGGATCAATCTCTTCAGTGATGCTCAATCACTTTGGGTTTGTAGGTGTTGGGTTTGGGTTTTCCTCACTTGATGATTTTCGCTCAAAGTCCTCGGAGGATGGGATGCTCTCAATTGACAAGTGTCAGTTTCTCTCGGAGCATCCAACCAGCTAGTGGTTGAAGGGGGCGGCTATTTATAGCCTAGGGAGCAGCCCGAAATGATAAGACATAAATGCCCTTGTCTGATATGACTGTTAGGTGGGTAGATATTTTGGAACCGCTCGCGCATAGCACAGCAACGGTCGGAATTTTGACTATCAAAATCCTCAGGGCTATCATGATCCTCATTGTGTATGCAATTCACAATGGTTAATTCCTAACCCCTCAGTCAGAACAAATTCCTCAGAGACCATAAGAACTTCGTCTCTGTCACTAAAGAGTATGACTGAACTGTATGAGATTTCCAATGGCTTCACTCGAAGGGATTGGTAGGTGTAGGATTTTGAGTTGAGCATCACATGAAAATTTTTCCTTAGTATTTCCTCGACCCCCTTTAACAGTACGGTATTTCCTATGACTCAAGAAAGAGAAAATGAAACTACAAAAACAAAAGTCTTCATGCTTCATGTTCCTCGAATGATTGCTAAGTCTTCAAGGTCACACCAATTTCTTCACTTTCAAAGTCTTCAGAAAGTCTTCAGAAATCCAAAGTCTTCAGTTGAAGAACTTCATTTTTAGGAGTCGACTTTCTCTGTAAATATCAAACTCCTCATAGACTTATAGTCCTGTGTACACTCACAAACGCATCAGTCCCTTAACCTATAAGTCTTCAATACACCAAAATCACTAAGGGGAACTAGATGCACTTACATTCCTCCTCAATTTCAACATTTAGAAGAGCACTTTTAATGTCCATTTGGTACAATGTGATATCATGGTGATTAGCATAGGCAAGCAATATGCAAATGGACTCAAGTCTAGCAACGAGGGCATATATCTCACCATAGTCCATACCTTCAACTCGAGTGTAGCCTTGGGCGACGAGACGTGCTTTTTTGCGAACTACTTCTCCATCTTCATCTTGCTTGTTGCGAAACACCCATTTGGTACCGATGATGTTGTGGTTATTGTCGGGCTTCTTGACTAATGTCCACACTTGGTTTCTCTCAAAGTTGTGTAGCTCTTCATGCATGGCATTTATCCAGTCTGAATCTTCCAATGCTTCTTCAACCTTCATGGGTTCAATGCTAGAGATGAATGAATAATGTTCACAAAAATTAGCCAAACGAGATTTAGAGTGAGTGATTCTCCCGGTTTGAATATCATTGTAGATTTGCTCGACGGCATGGTCTTTGGCGACTCTTGCTCGAACTCATGAGAGCTTCTGTTTTGATTGGGGTGGAACATCTTCTTCATCATCTTGTTCTTCTTCTTGGCCTTCGTCATTGTTGACATTGTCGTTCTCTTGTCGTGGTGGAGAAGGAGGTTGACGAGGTTCATCTTGGTGTGTTTCCTCGTTTTTTCATCTTGGTGTGTCCCACTTGTGGATACTTCCATGTCAACTCTTGGTTCACTTTGTCGTGAGGTAGAAGCTTCCACTTGGACGGACGAGGTACTCTCCTTCACCTCCGTTGGTCGGATCTTGCCAATAGACAAGTCTTGGATTGCTTTTGAAGGGTCTTTATCTCCTACATCAATTGGTAATTGCTTTACTTGCGAGCCGTTAGATTCATCAAACTTCACATCTACCAACCTTTCGGGTGAAATTGTTGTAGACACGGTAAGTATGAGAGTTTAAGCCATAACCAAGTAGGAAACCCTCATGAGATTTGGGAGCAAATTTAGAACGACGATGCTTATCAAGAATGTAGCACTTTGAGCCGAATACTCGAAAGTATCCAACTTGGGGTTTGTTACTGGTGAGGAGCTTGTATGCCGTCTTGCCGAGTAGCTTGTGAAGATACAAGCGATTTGTTGCATGACAAGCTGTCTCAACCGCTTCTTCCCAAAAGTGCTTTGGCGTCTTGTACTCATCAAGCATTGTTCTTGCCATTTCGATGAGCATCCGGTTCTTCCTCTCAACAACTCCATTTTGTTGAGGTGTGTGCGTAGCCGAGAACTCATGTGAGATACCTTATTCGTCAAGAAAGGTGTCCACATTAGCGTTCTTGAACTCAGTTCCGTTGTCGTTGCGAACCTTTTTCATCTTCACTTCAAAATGATTTTGGGCCTTCCTAGCGAAGTTTTTGAAGATCTTTTGGACCTGCAATTTATCATCGAGAAAGAACACCCACGCAAATCTTGAAAAATCATCAACTATAACTAGACCAAATGAGTTTCCACCGAGACTTTTGTAAGCGTTGGGAACGAAAAGATCCATGTGAAGTAGCTCGAGTGGTCTTCTCGTGGTCATGATGTTCTTCATGGGGTGGCTTCCTCCAACCCGTTTTCCTGCTTGGCAAGCGCTGCAAAGTCTATCCTTATCAAATATGACATCTTTAACACCAAGGATATGATCACCTTTAATAAGCTTGTCAAGGTTTCGCATGCCCACATGACCTAACCGTCTATGCCACAACCAGCCTTTGGAAGATTTAGCAATTAAGCAAGTTCTAGGTTGAGCCTTTTTAGTGAAATCAACAATGTATAGATCACCTCTATGTAAATACCTTTTTATGATTATCTCTTCGAAACATTTGGCAATATACTTTAGTAAATAGGACATTGAAACCAAAATCAACAAGTCTAGATACCGAAAGTAAATTGTAGCCAAGAGATTCAACGAGCATGACATTTTATATGGAGCTATCATGTGAGATGGCC
This sequence comes from Aegilops speltoides, assembly GCA_021437245.1. Classification (NCBI taxonomy): domain Eukaryota; kingdom Viridiplantae; phylum Streptophyta; class Magnoliopsida; order Poales; family Poaceae; genus Aegilops; species Aegilops speltoides. The sequence continues at coordinate 272,592,745 of CM038145.1, read as the reverse complement.
ACCTTACCGAGGCCAACCACCTTACCCTTTGAGCTATCACCAAAAGTGACATACTTTCGAGGGCCGTTGTTTTCAGCAAGCTCACGAAACATATCTTTATCTCCAGTCATGTGATTGGTACATCCACTATCAAGGAGCCATTCCTTTCCTCCAACCATGTAGCCGCGAAGATTAGCCATAAGACCAAAGTGTCTCATTGCATCATCAAGATCATAGTCACTATCATCATCCTCATCATAGTATCCATGTTCAACATCGTCATGTGATGGATCAATTCCTAGAGAGAGTGATTCATTAGATAAATGATTTTGACAATGTTCATCTCTATGAATTCTAATAGCTTCCGAAATCATATTACTTATAATTCCAACATCTCCTTTGGCACACATAATATTGGTAAGCTCAAATAGACAATCACCAAACTTAGGATCATTGGAATTCATCTTATTCAAGGCAACAGACTTATGAAGGATTTCATCTAAGTTTTGCAAGGAATAGTTTGGAAATCGTTCCTCAAGAAATCTCCATATAGTGTCGGCACAATCAAGAGTAGGCAAGCAACCAATCAATTTTGTAGGCAAACCTCTAGTGATAAGATTAACAGTTCTAAGATTGCGAATCATGTCAATGGACTCATCAAGGGTAGGATGCATAGGATCAACATGAGGTGCACAAGGGCTAGTAATATACTTGTTCAAATGATATTCAGTGAAAATCACAAGAATCTCATTTTTCCACTCATGAAAGTACTCTCCATCAAGTATAGGCACTCTATGTCTAAGACTCCCCAACGTAGACTCATCCATCTTCCTCCAATGGTGACTAAACCAAAGCAATGGAGACCAAAGCTCTGATACCAATTTAAAGAAACGAGAAGAGGTGTCTAGAGGGGGGGGGGTGAATAGACCCTCAACACACAAAGTTGGAAGTTTTTAAGTTTTTCAAGTTGAGGTGGTAGATTAGCACAATTTTAAGCATACATAATACAATTAAAGCAAGCATGCAAAGAGTATATGAGCAGCGAAAAGTAAAGCATGCAACTTGCAAGAAAGTAAAGGGATGGGATTTGAGTGTGCAAACGCAATAGGAGACACAGATGTTTTTGGCGTGGTTCCGATAGGTGGTGCTATCGTACATCCACGTTGATGGAGACTTCAACCCACGAAGGGTAACGGTTGCACGAGTCCACGGAGGGCTCCACCGACGAAGGGTCCACGAAGAAGCAACCTTGTCTATACCACCACGGCCATCGCCCACGAAGGACTTGCCTCACTAGGGTAGATCTTCACGAAGTGGGCGATCTGTTTGCCCGTACAAACTCCTTGGTTCAACTCCATAATCATGTCGGAGGCTCCCAAGTGACACCTAACCAATCTAGGAGACACCACTCTCCAAAAGGTAATAGATGGTGTGTTGATGATGAACTCCTTGCTCTTGTGCTTCAAATGATAAGTCTCCCCAACACTCAACTCTCTCTCACACGGGATTGGATTTGGTGGAAAGAAGATTTGAGTGGAAGGAAACTTGGGGAAGGCTAGAGATCAAGATTCATATGGTTGGATTGGAATATCTTGGCCTCAATATATGAGTAGGTGGTTCTTTCTCAGAAAATGAATGCTGGAAGTGTAGGCACGTTCTGATGGCTTTCCTCACGAATGAGGACAGGGTGGAGGGGTATATATAGCCTCCACACAAAATCTAACCGTTAGACACAATTTACCAAACTCGATGGGACCGAAGCATAAAACTCGGTTAGACCGATTTAGTTTAAAATGTGACTGTTAGGCATTTTGGTGGGACCGACATGTCAACTCGGTGGGACCGATTTTTATTAGGGTTAGGGCATAATGTAATCTCGGTGAGACCGATTACACAAACTTGGCGGGACCGACTTTGGTAATAAGCTAACCAGAGAGTTGGTCAGGCAAACTCGGTGGGACCGATTCGCTCATCTCGGTGGGACCAAAACATTACGAAAAGGAAACAGGGAGTTTGCATTGCGAACCCGGTGGTACCGATCGCTCATCTCGGTTAGACCGAAACGTTACGAAGGGAAACAGGAAGTTTGCAATCCCATCTCGGTGAGTCTAAGATCCCTATCGGTTAGACCAAAGTGACTAGGGTTTCTGGTAGTGGCTATGTCAAATGAACTCGGTGGCGTCGGATAGATCAAATCGGTGGGTCGAGTTTGACTTTTGGTTTGGGACATATGTGGATATGAGAAAGTGGTTGAGGGCTTTGAAGCATATCACTAAGAACTTTAAGAGCAAGCAAGCCATTAAGCAACACCTCATCCCCTTTTAATAGTATTGGATTTCCTATGGACTCAATGTGATCTTGGATCACTAAAAGTAAAATGTTGAGTCTTGAGCTTTTAGAGCTTGAGCCAATCCTTTGTCCTTAGCATCTTGAAGGGGTTCCACATCCTCTTGTCCATGCCACTCCACTGTTGAACTTATCTGAAATATACTGGATAAAAGTATTAGTCCAACAAAAGATATGTTGACATAATTACCAAAATTACCCGGGGAGCACTTGTGCTTTCACATATTTTTCCCCTATGTCCACCGCAGACAAGTTGCGGTTGGGGCCGCGCGTTGGGCGCCTCGATGCCAGGCTGATCCGACACGAACATCGGCCACCCCATTCCCACCCCATCCCAAACAGACGAATTCCGGACAAAACAGACGTTCGGGTGAGGTCTAGCGTTGGAGTTGGCCTTAAGAGAACAACGACCAGTGTCTGCGTGTCTCCTCTCTGAAATTCAGGTAGATTGGGAACACAGAAAGCTGCCTTGCACCAGGTAGATGAAGGGAAATTATCCGATATCAGAAGGATCCTACTGGAGTACAAGTAACAACATAGACGTAATCAAGATATGTTGAGGAAATATATATCCTAACATGCAGAGTTCCATTTTTCTTGTACACTAGAACAATGCCCGTGCGTTGCAACGGGATATAAATCTTCTAGTATGTCGGCTTGTGATTTACCTGTCTATAATAATGCGATGTGTAAATAAATGATCATCCGTTTTTGCCCATGAATCTTTTTTACCTGCTATAATAATGCAATTGTGTAAATAAAGAATCATCAATTTCTGGCCATGAATTACCTTATATTTTGATCCAAAGTTTGATAAGTAAATTAAAGTGAAGCTGGTTCAAAAGGTAAATAAATTAAGTTGATTTATTATCATACATGGAAGGTTAGATAAAGGGTTGACTTGGAAGAAAGGTGAAATGGGAACCTTAAGTTCTTTTAATGTAGTAGAGGTATAATAATGCGATTGTGTAAATAAATGATCATCAATTTCTGACCATGAATTACCTTATATTTGGTTCCAAAGTTTGATAAGTAAATTAAATTGAAACTAGTTCAAAAGGTAAATAAATTAAGTTGATTTATTATCATACATGGAAGGTTAGATAAAGGGGTGACTAGAAGAAAGGTGAGATGGAAACCTTAAGTTCTTTTTATGTAGTAAAGATATTGAAGGCCGTGCTTCTTCATCAACGCATGTATAACTATTTTTTCGGCAACACAGACACACACACACATGTATATTTAGTATATATGCTCAAGGTTCTGCCGTATGAGAAATATGAGAGGCAAATTCAGTAAGTTAGCCGACTTCATGGTCTTGCGACTTGCAATGAGTTATTTAAGCGCACTATACATGACAGTGCACTATACATTATGGTCGTCAAATACCAGTTGCATATCTATACCTATAACTTTATTTACTAATAAAAGAAATAGGTATTCTTGGACCGTCATATTATTTTACAGAAAATACCCGATGTTTCTGGTAATCAACTCAAAATATTGTTTTAAATCAGATTTTTGATTTTGTTGAAAAAACCCTGATGTTTCGCGTAAACAACCCGCATGCCAGTTTAAGTTAGATCTCAACCCACAGTACATATCAAATACTTTAAAAAATATCCATCTCTTTAAAACCTTTAGCTCCAAATTTAACATGTTATATATGAAATTTGATTAGAGAAATGTGTAGAATCTGAATATGGTGTTATTTTACTTGCAACCTTAATCAATAGCGCATGATCCGTCTTTCTTTTGTATCGCTATAGATCTGGATTGAAAATGAATACCTCAGTAAAATCAGGATTTGAGACAACAAAGACCATTTGTGGTCACACATACACGCCTCGTCAAAACCTAATAGGAAGAAGAAGCCGATTTCTTATCTTATGCCGAGGGAGAAACGCCTTAGGATTGACAACATTCAAAAGCAAAAAAATAAGGATCGTGTGAGCACTGAGGTGATTGTCGGCGAGGGTGGAAGGGAGGATAAGTGACAATACAAATGGGATACCATGTGTTGAAAGGAAGGACATTGATCTACTTAGGTCTTAACTCGTGGTTATTGATTTAGGGGAGTGTTATTTTTCTCTCGTTGCAATGCACATGCTCTTTTGCTAGCAACCTCAAATTATTGATGCAAAAGGACTTGGATGCTACGTTTTGTAGTTCTGGGACTTATTTATAAACTTGATCAGTTGGTATGATATTAGTCAAATGACTAGAACGACACACTAAACTATACTCGTTTGACAAAATAGTCAGCAGTCACATCAGAACATAGGTGTAAGGCTGATTGTAATGAGAAGTATCATATACTAGTAACATGCATATGCTACTAGTGTATGATACTACCTTAATAATACATAGTATCATATATTAGTATCATGTAGCACTTTGTTTATTGCCATGTATGACACATAGTAGCATAACATTTATTATGATACGGTATCATTATATGATACTCAATCCTATCGTCCTTCATTTAATTCTATGACACCTCATCAAAATTGCCTAGTTGGCATGCATGATACTAGGATACTCCCATTACGACCAGCCTAGATGACGTTCTTTTCTTGTACCAGTTACATTAAGAACCAAAGTCGAAATCTGCTTTGGCAATTAATAGATGTTCTTTGGGAAAAGGCTGTTGTGGCAAGAGGATGATTGTGCCAACAAGTATCATGTAGGAGTAGTTAACTGGAAACTAGTTTGTCAAACCAGATTATTGTGTTCTAGGGGTGGTACAATTATTACATGTAATAATGAATTTATCCTTGTTGGGTAAAGGGGGTCGGGGATAATCCGTTTTAGGCTGGTCATAGTAGGAGTAACATAAGTAGTAATATAAACACCACATAAGCAAAAATGATGAGGTGACAAGTAATTAATGAGAAGAGAGGCAAATAGAGTAACATAATATGTTACCATCACATAACTCTTTCTGATGCAAAATGAGTCTACAAAGTAATACGTGAACACATATATGTTACCACACATATAACACTACCTACTATAAAGGTAGTAACATAGACTAGTAATATATGCATGTTACTAGTCTATGTTACTCTCCACTATGACCAGCCTTAGGTGTTAATTACTGTAGACTATACAATTTAACATTCAATGCCAATGTTAGGGGTGTCCCTTTGTGCAGGAAGGAAGCGGGTGTATCCCAATTTTGGCAGGGGTTGATCGTATTAAAATATGTTATGAGTTGTACTCGCTCTTGTGCAAGAAGAAAATGGGTGTGCCCCATTTTTGGGACGGGCTGATGAAAGGAAAAAACTTTAGTTTTTGTAGAAAATAAATAGGTAATGGGTTTAGTACTAGATTATGGGAAGAGATGTATCATCTTTCGGTTAATCTAGGCTGGTCCGCGGAACCAAGAGAACAACAATGACGTCGCAGCTTGGCACTTCTTAAGCAGAGGCTGTGTCTGAGGTTTTCACTCGGCGCACTGGATGGGCATTGATGACCAAGAGCTTGCTAGTAATATTTGTTAGAGGCTGCCTTGCGGCGCTGTGTTATCTCACAACTGCAGGATGCTGCCAATGCAACACTACGATCATAGACCCTTTGAAGAAACTGTGTGCGATGCATTAATCACAAACGATGATGTAAAACACCCATCAAAAAAGGTGCAAAACGTTTGCGATGACGGATGCATCAACACGGTTCCGATTTTAGTTGCGTGTGCGATGCAGGGCATACGGTTCAGTTCAATGAACTGTTTGCGATGAGGAAGAAGAACAGAAACGGGCAGTCAGATGAAGGCGTGTGCGATATACGACATACAGTTCACTCGGATTAACTATTTGTGATGAGGCAGAACAACACAAACGAGCAGTTAGATAAAGATGTGTGCGATTGAGGGCATACACTTCAGAAGAATTAACTGTTTACGATTAGGCAACAGAGCAGAAATGGTCAGCCAGATCAAAGTGTCTGCAATTGATGGCATACATTTCACACGGATGAACTGTTTGCGATTACCCACAACAAACAGAAACAGTTAGATAGATCAACACGTGTGCGGTAGACGAGCACATATTCTAATTAAAAGAAGCGTGTGCGATGGTAATAACGAGCGCGCACGGTTGTTGGAACAAGACGTGTGCTGACATTACCTATTGCGGTGCACCCTATGGTGCAAACGCCACCAACGCGGCCGAGAAAGCGTGCCCACGTCACGTCGTCCGGGAATAGTGCCGCACTTAGAAATTATAGAACCATCAATAAATTTTGAGCCTGCGTCCCATCACATTCCAAATTACAAACCTGATCACACCGATCAAAACCTATACGGTTTCCCACTTAGGAGCGTATTAGTACTCAGCTATAAATACTACTACTCCAAGATGACTGGACATTCCTCCTCAACTCCTCATCCAAAAAAATAAACAAGTCATCCATCATCGTTCCCTTGCGTCTGCGATGGCCAGCATGAGTTCTGGGTCGAGAGATTGCCACCAGGGAGAGGCGAGCATGGAAGTGGAAGCATGAGAGATGTCCCGCCTCACCGCAAAAGTAGCCGACATGTCCCGCCGCGCGACCGTAGCAGTACAGAGGTGTCGCAACACCGCTGAAGCAGCACAGAGGTCCTGTCGCGCCGTCGATGCAGCAGACTGGTCCGGCCGCGTCGCGGAAGCAGCAGAGATGACCCGCCACGCCGCGAATGCAGCAGAGATGTCCTCCCGCGCCGCGGCGGCTTGGGAAAATGTCTCGCGGGCAGGCGAGGACTCTTACAAGCGCATGCATGCGATCGTCCATAGCCAGATGGATCAGATCTCTGGTTGGGCGAGGTTGCAGGACGACATGAAAGCCTCGTTTGAACATGCTACCGACGTGATGCGGCAACTAAGGGAGAGCAATGCGAAGCTCCGGGCCGAGCGCGACCTGCTGAGGGCGAAGATCGTCGGAAGTGCGGAGCAGCGGGAGGAGACCACTGCCTTGTTGAAGAGGACCGACATCATCGTCGAGAAACTTATGGAAGAGAATGTCGTGCTGCGCATCGAGCGCAAAAGGTTGGTGGAGGAATCCGTGGTTGCTCTTAAGCAGCATCTTAAGGACAGGAAAGAGCCCATCGTCACTCGCCACGGAGACTAGTTCCCGTGGCCTACAGCAACACATCAAGAAAGTAGAGATCAGCGAGCCAGATCATTTTCTTCCTTCTTCTTTTGCCCTTGTGTATTTCAAGCGTTGCCGCATGTTGCTTTTTTTAATTATGTTCCTAAATGTGTAAGACAATTATTAGAC